>CAXDIG010000251.1:0-39000 GCA_963989225.1 Dromius quadrimaculatus | reverse complement strand
TCATATTTTGTGTTTTCAGAGCGCTATCTGCAGTTATATGAAGTTTGAAATAAGTCAAAATTACCACATTCTGATCAGTTTCAAAGTATCGCAAATCACATAAATCTATCCAATATAACATAACACGCATGAATCCGTCCTCAAATGCACAAAATTTCGCGTTTCCAGCGAGTTAACAGCGTTTTTTTCGAGTCTCGCTGAGAGATTTTTGACTCTAATAATCTGCTCAGAAGTAAGATTCTGCTTCAAAAGTGCGTTATATGGCAGAATCTAGCAACAAATACATCATATTTTGTATTTTTAGAGTGCTATTTGCAGTTTTACAAACTTTGGAATAAGTCGGAATCACGCTGTTCCGCGCAGATTTGCACAATCAAAAAGTTCATGTTCCTATTAAGGACCTCATAATATGTATGAATCTATCGACAAAAACATCATATCTCTTGTTTTCAGAGCGCTATCTGCAGTTATATGGAGTTTGGAATGAGTCAAAATTACCACATTCTGAGCAGTTTCAGAGTTTCGCGAATCACATAAATCCATACAGTACAACATAATACGCATGAATCCCTCCTTGAATGCACAAAATTTTGCGTTTCCAGCGAGTTATCAGCGTCTTTTCTGAGTCTCGTTGAGAAATTTTTAACTCTGTAAATCAGCGCAGAAGCAAGATTTTGCTTCAAAAGTGCGTTATATGGCAGAATCTAGCACCAAATACATCATATCTCGGGTTTTTAGAGTGCTATTCGCATTTTTACAAACTTTGGAACAAGTCGAAATCACGCTATTCCGCGCGGATTTTCACAATCAGAAAGTTCATGTTCCTGTTCAGGACCTCATAATATGTATAAATCTATCGACAAAAACATCATATTTTGTGTTTTCAGAGCGCTATCTGCAGTTATATGAAGTTCAAATTAATCAAAATTACCACATTCTGAGCAGTTTCAAAGTATCGCAAATCACATAAATCTATTCAATTTAACATAATACGAATGAATCCGTCCTCAAATGCACAAAATTCTGCGTTTCCAGCGAGTTATCAGCGTTTTTACTGAGTCTCGTTGAGAAATTTTTGACTCTGTAAATCTGCTCAGCAGGAAGATTTTGCTTCAAACTGTGTTATATGGCAGAATCTAGCACCAAAAACATCATATTTCGTGATTATAGAGTGCTATTTGCAGTTTTACAAACTTTTGAATGAGTTGAAATCACGCTTTTCCGCGCAGATTTTCACAATCAAAAAGTTCATATTCCTATTTAGGACCTCATAGTAAGTATGAATTTATCGACAAAAACATCATATTCCGTGTTTTCAGAGCGCTATCTGCAGTTATATGAAGTTTGAAATAAGTCAAAATTACCCCATTCTGAGCAGTTTCAAAGTATCGCAAATCACATAAATCTATCCGATACAACATAATACGCATGAATCCGTCCTCTTATGCATGAAATTCTGCGTTTCCAGCGAGTTATCAGCGTTTTTACTGAGTCTCGTTGAGAAATTTTTTACTCTGTAAATCTGCTCAGAAGCAAGATTATGCTTCAAAAGTGCGTTATATGGCAGAATCTAGCACCAAATACATAATATTTCGTGTTTTTAGAGTGCTATTCGCAATTTTACAAACTTTGGAATAAGTTGAAATCACGCTTCTCCGCGCAGATTTTCACAATCAAAAAGTCCATATTCCTATTCAGAACCTCATAATATGTATGAATCTATGGACAAAAACATCATATTTTGTGTTTTCAAAGCGCTATCTGCAGTTATATGGAGTTTGAAATAAGTCAGAATTACCACATTCTGATCAGTTTCGAAGTATAGCCAATCACATAAATCTACCCAATACAACATAATACGCATGAATCCGTCCTCAAATGCACAAAATTTCGCGTTTCCAGCGAGTTAACAGCGTTTTTTTCGAGTCTCGCTGAGAAATTTTTGACTCTAATAATCTGCTCAGAAGCAAGATTCTGCTTCAAAAGTGCGTTATATGGCAGAATCTAGCAACAAATACATCATATTTTGTATTTTTAGAGTGCTATTTGCAGTTTTACAAACTTTGGAATAAGTCGAAATCACGCTTTTCCGCGCAGATTTGCACAATCAAAAAGTTCATATTCCTATTTAGGACCTCATAATATGTATGAATCTATCGACCAAAACATCATATCTCGTGTTTTCAGAGCGCTATCTGCAGTTATATGAAGTTTGGAATAAGTCAAAATTACCACATTCTGAGCAGTTTCAAAGTATCGCAAATCACATAAATCTATCCAATGCAGCATGATACGCATAAATCCGTCCTCAAATGCACAAAATTTTGCGTTTCCAGCGAGTTATCAGCGTTTTTTCTGAGTCTCGTTGAGAAATTTTAGACCCTGTAAATCTGCTCAGGAGCAAGGTTTTGCTTCAAAAGTGCGTTATATGGCAGAATCTAGCACCAAATACATAATATTTCGTGTTTTTAGTGTGCTATTTGCAGTTTTACAAACTTTGGGGTAAGTCAAAATCACGCTTTTCCACGCAGATTTTCACAATCAGAAAGTTCATATTCCTATTCAGGACCTTATAGTGCGTATGAATCTATCAACAAAAACATCATATTTTGTGTTTTCAGAGCGCTATCTACAGTTATATGAAGTTTGAAATAAGTCAAAATTATCACATTCTGAGCAGTTTCAAAGTATCGCAAATTACATAAATCTATCCAATACAATATAATACGCAGATTTTCACAATCAAAAAGTTCATATTCCTATTCAGAACCTCATAATATGTATGAATCTATGGACAAAAACATCTTTTTTTGTGTTTTCAAAGCGCTATCTGCAGTTATATGGAGTTTGAAATAAGTCAGAATTACCACATTCTGAGCAGTTTCGAAGTATCGCCAATCACATAATAGTGTGAGTGTTACTGAACGTGAAGGTCGTGTTTGTGTGCGAGCCGATAATTTAATTCGAATTCGACGATTATCGCTTACATAGCAAATAATAAATCTCAGAAAAGGGTATTATAATAAGGGACAGTAAGTAGTGTATAAAAATAAGGTGAACAATATTAAAAGAATTAAGTGCTAGAAAAGGTTTAAAACCTAGAGCCAAGTGACTTACGTTTTTTGCTTACATAGCAAATATTAAATCCTAGTATAGTGTAGAATAAGGGCTGATAAACAGAGTGTAAAACAGGGTGAACAATATTAAGATCAAAAGTGTAGGTACAAATCAGTTTGAAAACTTGAGTAACGTGAAGCAGTGTTAAGCGGGTGTGGCGGGTGAGACACGAACGGTAGAATCAGCTGTAGTTGACAGCGCGCATCGACAAACTGACTCAGTGTTGCCAACAGTTTAATAGTGAATATAGAAAAAGCGTGTAAAACAGTGTTGACATTAATCAAAACCAAAATCGGGTTTTATTATTACTATAGGTTTGCTTCAAATGAACAGAAGAGAGATTGGAAGAACTAATTCTAGTGGATCACTTGAAGATATTCGGAAAAGATATAGAGAGGAAGAAGAATACAGGGAACAAATATTCAAGAAAAGTAACACGCTAAAAAGATCTCCGGTTAAAATTGATAAAAAAAATAATAGGGAAGAAATGGATCTACGTAAAATGGAGGAAATGTTTAAAAAGCTGCTTTCATCTGAAATGCAGGATATTAAGGAAGTAATGAAGGAAAATCATAGAGAACTAAAAGCGGAAATAAATGCAAACAATAATATGATTCTTAAAATACAAGAGGACATGGAACGAAAAGAAGAAATTTGGAAACAAGAAAGAGAACAATTACAGGAAAAAGTCAAGTGGTTGGAAAATAAAATTAATAACCAAGAAAAGGAGAACAAGAAAAATAATATCATTATAAAAGGCTTAAAGACACAAAAAGATAATACGAAACAAGAAGTCGTAAACTTTCTGAAAACAGAATTCAATGTCGACGCAATTTTAAAAACAGCTTTTGCAATTAGTAAGCAAGATAAATATCCAATAATAGTGGCACAATTCGCAGAATGGGAGGACAAAATGAAAGTGATGCAAAAAACTTTAAACTACGGAATAGGGATGTATATATTGAGGACGATCTTACAGAAGAAGAAAGGAAGATTCAGTTTATAATCAGGAATAAAGGAAGGGAAGAAAAAGGAAAAGGCAAGACCGTTAGAATAGGATATAAAAAAATAATTATAGACAATAAGATGTTCGCATGGAACCCTCTGAGTGAGAGACTGGAAGAAAAAAATATAGAAAATTTGTCAAAAAACGAGAAACCAAAAAAGTAATACAGCACAAAACCAAGGAGATTATAAATACGACGAAAAAGCGAAGTAAAAGGATTATGAATATTGGATTATGGAACATTAGGAGTTTAAAAGGGAAAGAAATAGAACTAATAAAGGAATTTGAGAAGGCAAATCTAGAAATACTAGCAATAACGGAAACCAAAAAGAAAGGACAAGGAATAACGAAATTAAATAATGGACACATAATGATATACAGTGGAGTTGATGAGCAAGAGAGAGCCAGAGCAGGAGTGGGTTGATTATAAACAAAGAAATTGAACAAGCTGTGAGGGAATGGAACTGCGTAGATGAGAGGATAATGGCAGTCAAATTGGAAGAAGTAAACAACGCACCTATAAACATATTAATAATATATGGCTTAAATGAGGATGAGAGTAAAACAATGAAAGACGAATTCTGGGATAAATTACAAACGGAATATGAAAAACTGAAAGAACCGGTATACATAATGGGAGACTTTAATGCAAGAGTTGGAAACAGAAATAAAGGGCTGGAAGAGATAATGGGAAGACATGGAGAAACAACAAAAAATAATAATGGTAACAGACTTATAGATTTTTGTATTATAAATGAACTAGTGATACTTAATACATTATTCAAACATAAAGAGATACATAAATATACAAGAGAAGAAAGAAGTAGAAACAAAAAATCTATAATTGACTACTTCTCAACGAACAATACACAAAGAAAGAAAATAAACGATATAAGAGTCAAAAGAGGTAGTGAAATTGGAAGTGACCAAAATCTAGTAGCATCAAAAATAGGAATAGGAGAGGATGCGAAGAAACAACGACAAACAATAACAACAAAAGGACATAAGGAAGAAATACTAAAAATAGATAAATTAAAGGATGAACAAACAAAACAAAAATATCAAGGAGATATTAAAGAACTAATCGAATGCACCTCAAAACCAGATATGAATAATGTAGAGGAAATGTGGAGCACTCTTAAATATATATTAGTTGAAGCAACAAAAAGCTCATGCGGAACAACCAGAAGCACACACAATAAAAAGCAATCACACTGGTGGAACGAACAGGTTAAGGAAGAAGTTAAAAAGAGGAAGCAAAAATGGAAGAAATACCTAAACACAAAGAAGTTAGAGGATTACGAAGATTATAAAATACAAACGAAAATAACAAAAGAAATGATCAAGAAAGCAAAAAAGAGTATATGGGAAGAACTCGGGAGGACGCTGGAGAAAAATTTTAAAGAAAATCAGAAGATTTTCTACAAAACACTAAAAAGCCACAAAAAAGGAAACCAAACAACATTGAAACAGCTACAAGATAAAAATGGAAAGATAATAAATGATGACATCGAAAAAATGCAAAGATGGAAAGAACATTTCCAAGAACTATTAGAAGAAAACTATAGTAGCGCCCGGGACTCAGAAAACGAAGATATACAAGAAAACACAATAGAAAGAGAAGAGCTTGAAAATATATCAGAAGAAGAGATGGAAGCTGTGTTGAGGAAAATGAGTAACGGTAAAGCACCGAGACATGATCAAATTGAAACAGAACAACTTAAATATATTGAGATGAAGGAAAGCAAATATTACTGGAGATGTTAAACCAAATCTGGAGAATAGGAACAATACCAAAAGACTGGGAAAAAGCTGTGATCTTCCCCATATATAAGAAAGGAAATAGTAGAGACTGTAATAATTACAGAGGCATATCACTGCTTTGCACTGCGGCTAAACTATATGAAGCAATATTAGAAAATAAGCTAAGACGAACAACAGATGCATCAATGGAGAAAGCCCAGAGTGGATTTAGAAAAGGTCATTCTACACAAGACCACATATTCACGTTGAGGAAATTAACAGAAGGAGCTATGAAACAGGACAAGAAACTATTCATAGCGTTTATAGACCTCGAAAAAGCCTTTGATAGAGTACCGCGGAAAAAGATGTGGAAAATACTGGAAGAAAGAAATGTGAGCAAACAACTACTGAAAGCAATACAAAGTGTATACAAAACAACATCAAACTATATAAGAACAGGAAATGAGTGCTCGGAGGAATTCACAACAACGCAAGGGTTAAGACAAGGAGGAGCACTAAGCCCACTTCTTTTCATCATTTTTCTTGGACAGTATTATGAAGAAGGCGAAGAATAAAACAAAGAAAGTATTCATCGGACACCACAATTTAACCAGGACGACTATCTCAGAATGCGCCTTCGCAGATGATCTTGCAATATTAGCTAAAAATGAAGAAGATTTACAGCACAATATTAATATATGGAGAGAGGAATTAAACAAACACAACATGACTATAAATGTGGAAAAAACAAAAATTATGGTAATTTCAAGAGAAGACACAAAAGCAGAAATAAAAATAAATGGAATAGAAATAGAACAGGTGGAAACATTTACATATTTAGGTTCAACACTGAACAGCAAAGGTAATATAGAGAACGAGGTAAACAATAGAATACTGGCAGCTAACAGAAGTTACCACGCATTGAATAAAGTCATTTTGAGTAGCAGGTAAGTATCAAAAAATACAAAAATGATACTATATAAATCAATTTATAGACCAATATTAATATACGGAAGCGAAACATGGACACTGAACCAAAACACAAAAAGCAAGATACAAGCAGCAGAAATGAGATATTTAAGAAAAGTAGAAGGGGTAACAAGACTGGATAGAATAAGAAATGAGCATATCAGAGCAACTCTACAAACAGAAAGTATACAAACCACCATAGAGAAGAAACAATTAGCCTGGTACGGCCATTTAATAAGAATGCCAGAAGATAGCCAAACAAAAAAGGTGTGGAATGCTCGAGTATCAAACAAGAACAGGAGAGGAAGGCCTCAAAAAACTTGGGCAAAGAGCATAGAAGAGATACTAGACAAAACCAACTTCACTTGGCAGGAAGGGAGGAAAATAGCAAAGGATAGAAATAAGTGGCAAAGAATTAATAAATAGGTTGAAGTAACAAAGACTGATTGAATAGTTGAATACTATCTCGACAACCGAAAGGGTATTAGGAGATATAAAAAGATTATATATATATATATATATATATATATATATATATATATATATATATATATATATATATATATATATATATATATATATATATATATATATATATTTATATATATCCAATACAATATAATACGCATGAATCCGTGCTCTAATGCATAAAATTCTGCGTTTCAAGCGAGTTATCAGCGTTTTTTCTAAGTCTCGTTGAGAGATTTTTGACTCTATAAATCTGCTCAGAAGCAAGATTTTGCTTCAAAAGTGCGTTATATACATAATATTTCGTGTTTTAAGAGTGCTATTCGCAATTTTACAAACTTTGGAACGAGTCGAAATCACGCTTTCCCGCGCAGATTTTCACAATCAAAAAGTTCATATTCCTATTCAGAACCTCATAATATGTATGAATCTGTCGACATGAATATCATATTTCGTGTTTTCAGAGCGCTATCTGCAGTTATATGAAATTTGAATTAAGTCAAAATTACCACATTCTGAGCAGTTTCAAAGTATCACAAATTACATAAATCTATCCAATACAACATAATACGCATGAATCCGTCCTCAAATGCACAAAAATTTGCGTTTCCATCGAGTTATCAGCGTTTTTTCTAAGTCTCGTCGAGAAATTTTTAACTCTGTAAATCTGCTCAGCAGCGAGATTTTGCTTCAAAAGTGCGTTATATGGCAGAATCAAGCACCAAATACATCATACTTCGTGTTTTTAGAGTGCTATTTGCAGTTTTGAAGATTTTGGAGTAAGTCGAAATCACGCTTTTCCGCGCAGATTTTCACAATCAAAAAATTCATATTCCTGTTCAGGACCTCATAATATGTATGAATCTATCGACAAAAATATCATATTTTGTGTTTTCAGAGCGCTATCTACAGTTATATGAAGTTTGAAATAAGTCAAAATTACCACATTCTGAGCAGTTTCAAAGTATCGCAAATCACATGAATCTATCCAATTTAACATGATACGAATGAACCCGTCCTCAAATGCACAAAATTTTGCGTTTTCAGCGAGTTATCAGCGTTTTTTCTGAGTCTCGTTGAGAAATTTTTAACTCTGTAAATCTGCTCAGGAGCAAGATTTTGCTTCAAAAGTGCGTTATATGGCAAAAAATAGCACCGAATACATCATATTTCGTGTTTTCAGAGTGCTATTCGCAGTTTTACAAACTTTGGAGTAAGTCGAAATCACGCTTTTCCGCGCAGATTTCAACGATCAAAAAGCTCATATTCCTATTCAAGACCACATAATATGTATGGATCTATCGACAAAAACATCATATTTCGTGTTTTCAGAGCGCTATCTGCAGTTATATGAAGTTTGAAATAAGTCAAAATTACCACATGCTGAGCAGTTTCAAAGTATCGCAAATCACATAAGTCTATCCAATACAACATAATACGCATGAATCCGTCCTCAAATGCACAAAATTTTGCGTTTCCAGCGAGTTATAAGCGTTTTTTCTGAGTATCGTTGAGAATTTTTTGAGTCCGTAAATCTGCTCAGAAGCAAGATTTTGCTCCAAAATTGCGTTATATGGCGGAATCTGGCACCAAATACATAATGTATCGTGTTTTTAGTGTGCTATTTGCAGTGTTACAAACTTTGGGATAAGTCGGAATCACGCTTTTCCGCGCAGATTTTCACAATCAGAAAGTTCATATTCCTATTCAGGACCACATAATATGTATGGATCTATCGACAAAAACATCATATTTCGTGTTTTCAAAGCGCTATCTGCAGTTATATGAAGTTTGAAATAAGTCAAAATTACCACATTCAGAGCAGTCTCAAAGTATCGCAAATCACATAGATCTATCCAATACAACATAATACGCATGAATCCGTCGTCAAATGCACAAAATTTTGCGTTTTCAGCGAGTTATCAGCGTTTTTTCTGAGTCTTGTTGGGAAATTTTTGATTCTGTAAATCTGCTCAGAAGCAAGATTTTGCTTCAAAAGTGCGTTATATGGCAGAATCTAGCACCAAATACATCATATTCTGTGTTTTTAGAATGCTATTTGCAGTTTTACAAACTTTGGAATAAGTTGAAATCACGCTCTTTCGCGCAGATTTTCACAATCAAAAAGTTCATATTGCTATTCAGGACCTCATAATATGTATGAATCTATCGACAAAAACATCATATTGAGTGTTTTCAGAGCGCAATCTGCAGTTATATGAAGTTTGAAATAAGTCAAAATTACCACATTCTGAGCAGTTTCAAAGTATCGCAAATCACATGAATCTATTCAATACAACATAATACGCATGATTCCGTCCTCTAAAGCACAAAATTTTGCATTTCCAGCAAGTTATCAGCGTTTTTCCTGAATCTCGTAGAGGAATTTTTGACTCTGTAAATCTACTCAGAAGCAAAATTTTGCTTCAAAAGTGCGTTATATGGCAGAATCTAGCACCAAATACATCATATTTCGTGTTTTGAGTGCTATCTGCAGTTTTACAAACTTTGGATTAAGTCGAAATCACGCTTTTCCGCGCAGATTTGCACAACCAAAAAAATCACATTCCTATTCAGGACCTCATAATATATATGAATCCATCGACAAAAACATCATATTTCGTGTTTTCAGAGCGCTATCTGCAGTTATATGATTTTTGAAATAAGTCAAAATTACCACATTCTGAGCAGTTTCCAAGTATCGCAAATCATATAAATCTATCCAATACAACATAATACGCATGAATCCGTCCTCAAATGCACAAAATTTTGCGTTTCCAGCGAGTTATCAGCGTTTTTTCTCAGTCTCGTTGAGAGATTTTTGACTCTGTAAATCTGCTAAGAAGCAAGATTTTGCTCCAAAAGTGCGTTATATGACAGAATCTAGCACCAAAGACATCATATTTCGTGTTTTTAGAGTGCTATTCGCATTTTTACAAACTTTGGAACCAGTCGAAATCACTCTTTTCCGTGCAGATTTTCACAATCATAAAGTTCATATTCCTATTCAGGACCTCATAATATGTATGAATCTATCGACAAAAACATCATATTTCGTATTTTCAGAGCGCTATCTGCAGTTATATGAAGTTTGAAATAAGTCAAAATTACCACATTCTGAGCAGTTTTAAAGTATCGCAAATCACATAAATCTATCCAATACAACATAATACGGATGAATCCGTCCTTAAATGCACAGAATTTTGCGTTTCCAGCGAGTTATCAGCGTTTTTTCTGAGTCTCGTTGAGAAATTTTTGACTCTGTAAATCTGCCCAGAAGCAAGATTTTGCTCAAAAAGTGCGTTATATGGCAGAATCTAGAACCAAATACATAATATTTCGTGTTTTTAGAGTGCTAGAGTTTTACAAACTTTTGAATAAGTTGAAATCACGCCTTTCCGCGCAGATTTTTACAATATAAAAGTTTATATTCCTATACAGGACCTCATAATATGTATGAATCTATCGACAAAAAAATTATATTTCGTGTTTTCAGAGCGCTAACTGCAGTTATATGAAGTTTGGAATAAGTCAAAATTACCACATTCTGAGCAGTTTCAAAGTATCGCAAATCACATTAATCTATCCAATACAACATAATACGCATGTATCCGTCCTCAAATGCACAAAAATTTGCGTTTCCAGCAAGTTATCAGCGTTTTTTCTGAGTCTCGTCGAGGAATTTTCGACTTTGTAAATCTGCTCAGAAGCAAGATTCTTCTTCTTAAGTGCGTTATTTGGCAGGATCTAGCACAAAATATATTAAATTTCGTGTTTTTAAAGTGCTATTCGCAGTTTTACAAACTTTGAAATTAGTCTAAAAAACACGCTTTTCCGCGCAGATTTTCACAATCGAACAGTTCATTATCCTATTCAGGACCGCATAATATGTATGAATCCATCGACAAAAACATCAGATATCGTTATTTCAGAGCGCTATCTGCAGCTATATGAAGTTTGGAATAAGTCAGAATTACCTCATTCTGAGCAGTTTCAAAGTATCGCAAATCACATAAATCTATCCAATACAACATATTACGCATGAGTCCGTCCCCAAATGCACGAAATTTTGCGCTTCCAGCGAGTTATCAGCGTTTTTCCTGAGTCTCGTTGGGAAATTTTCGACTGTAAATCTGCTCAGAAGCAAGATTTTGCTTCCAAAGTGCGTTATATGGCAGAATCTAGCAGAAAATACATCATATTCCATGTTTTTAGAGTGCCATCTGCAGTTTTACAAACTTTGGAATAAGTTGAAATCACGCTTTTTCGCGCAGATTTTCACAATCAAAAAGTTCATATACCTATTCAGGACCTCATAATATGTATGAATCTATCGACAAAAACATCATATTTAGTGTTTTCAGAGCGCAATCTGCAGTTATATGAAGTTTGAAATAAGACAAAATTACCACATCCTGAGCAGTTTCAAAGTATCGCAAATCACATAAATCTATCCAATACAACATAATACGCATGATTCCGTCCTCGAGAGCACAAAATTCTGCATTTCCAGCGAGTTATCAGCGTTCTTCCTGAATTCCGTAGAGAAATTTTTGACTTTGTAAATCTACTCAGAAGCAAGATTTTGCTTCAAAAGTGCGTTATATGGCAGAATCTAGAACTAAATACATAATATTTCGTGTTCTCAGAGTGCTATTCGCAGTTTTACGAACTCTGGAACAAGTCGAAATCACGCTTTTCCGCGCACATTTTCACAATCAAAAAGTTCATATTCCTATTCAGGAGCTCATAATATGTATGAATCTATCGACAGAAACATCATATTCTGTTCTTCCAGAGCGCTATCTGCAGTTATATAAAGTTTGGAATAAGTCAGAATTACCACATTCTGAGCACTTTCAAAGTATCGCAAAACACATAAGTCTATCCAATACAACATAATACGCATGAATCCGTCCTCAAATGCACAAAATTTTGCGTTTCCAGTGAGTTATCAGCGTTTTTCCTGAGTCTCGTTGAGAAATTTTTGACTCTGTAAATCTGCTCAGAAGCAAGATTTTGCTCCAAAAGTGCGTTATATGGCAGAATCTAGCACCAAATACATCATATTTCGTGTTTTTAAAGTGCTATTCGCAGTTCTACAAATTTCGATATAAGTTGAAGTCACGCTTCTCCGCGCAGATTTTCACAATCAAGAAGTTCATATTCCTATTCAGGAACTCATAATATGTATGAATCTATCGACAAAAACATCATATTTTACGTTTTCAAAGCGCTATCTGCAGTTATATAAAGTTTGAAATGGGTCAAAAGTATCACATTCTGAGCAGTTCCAAAGTATAGCAAATCACATATATCTATCCAATACAAAATAATACGCATGAATCCGTCCTCAAATGCACAAAATTTTGCGTTTCCAACGAGTTATCAGCGTTTTTTCTGAGTCTTGTTGAGACATTTTGACTCTGTAAATCTGCTCAGAAGCAAGATTTTACTTCAAAAGTGCGTTATATGGCAGAATCTAGCACCAAATACAACACACTTCGTATTTTAGAAGTGCTATTTGCAGTTTTACAAATTCTGGAATAAGTCGAAATCACGCTCTTCCGCGCAGAGTTTCACAATCGAAAAGTTCATATTCCTATTCAGGACCCCATAATATGTATGAATCTATCGACAAAAATATCATATTTTGTGTTTTCAGAGCGCTATCTGCAGTTATATGAAGTTTGAAATTAGTCAAAATTATCACATTCTAAGCTGTTTCAAAGTATCGCAAATTACATGAATCCTCCCAATACAATATAATACGCATGAATTCGTCCTCAAATGCCCACAATTTTGCGTTTCTAGTAAGTTATCAGCGTTTTTTCTGAGTCTCGTTGAGAAATTTTTGACTCTGTAAATCTGCTCAGAAGTAAGATTTTGCTTCAAAAGTGCGTTATATGGCAGAATCAAGCACCAAATACATCATATTTTGTGTTTTTAGAGTGCTATTTGCATTTTTTCAAACTCTGGAATAAGTTGAAATCACGCTTTTTCACGCAGATTTTCACAATCAAGAAGTTCATATTCCTATTCAGAACCCAATAATATGTATGAATCTATCGACAAAAACATCATATTTCGTGTCTTCAGAGCGCTAGCTGCAGTTATATGAAGTTTGAAATAATTCAAAATTGCCACATCCTAAGCAGTTCCAAAGTATCGCAAATCACATAAATCTATCCAATACAACATAATACGCATGAATCCGTCCTCAAATGCACAAAATTTTGCGTTTCCAGCGAGTTATCAGAGTTTTTTCTGAGTCTCGTTGAGAAATTTTTGACTCTGTTAATTTGCTCTGAAGCAAGATTTTGTTTCAAAAATGTGTTATATGGCAGAATCTAGCACCAAATACATCATATTCCTTGTTTTTAGAGTGCTATTTGCAGTTTTACAACTTTTGGAACTAGTCGAAATCACGCTTTTTCGCGCCGATTTTCACAATCAAAAATTTTATATTACTGTTCAGGACCTCATAATATGTATGAATCTATCGACAAGAACATCACATTCCGTTCTTTCAGAGCGCTATCTGCAGTTATATGAAGTTTGGAATAAGTGAAAATTACCTCATTCTGAGCAGTTTCAAAGTATCGCAAATCACATAAATCCATCCAATACAACATAATACGCATGAATCTGTCCTCAAATGCACAAAATTTTGCGTTTCCAGCGAGTTATCAGCGTTTTTGCTGGGTCTCGTTGAAAATTTTTTGACTCTGTAAATCTGCTCAGAAGCAAGATTTTGCTTCGAAAGTGCGTTATATGGCAGAATTTAGCAACAAATACATCATATTTCTTGTTTTTAGAGTGCTATTCGCAGTTTTACAAACTTTGGAACAAGTCAAAATCACGCTTCTCCGCGCAAATTTTCACAATCAAAAAGTTCATATTCCTATTCAGGACCTGATAATATGTATGAATCTATTGACAAAAACATCATATTTCGTGTCTTCAGAGCGCTATCTGCAGTTATATGAAGTTTGAAATAAGTCAAATTTACCACATTCTGAGCAGTTCTAAAGTATCGCAAATCACATGAATCCAATAAATATAACAAAATACGCATGGATCCGTCCTTAAATGCACAAAATTTTGCGTTTCCAGCGAGTTATCAGCGTTTTGTCTGAGTCTCGTTGAGAGATTTTTGAATCTGTAAATCTGCTCAGAAGCCAGATTTCACTTCAAAAGTGCGTTATATGGCAAAATCTAGCACCAAATACATCATATTTTGTGTTTTAAGAGTGCTATTTGCAGTTTTACAAACTTTGGAATAAGTTGAAATCACGCTTTTCCGCGCAGATTTTCACAATCAAAAAGTTCATATTCCTATTCAGGACCTCATAATATGTATGAATCCATCGACAAAAACATCATATTTCGTGTTTTCAGAGCGCTAGCTGCAGTTATATGAAGTTGGGAATAAGTCAAAATTACCACATTCTGAGCAGTTTCAAAGTATAGCAAATCACATAAATCTATCCAATACAAAATAATACGCATGAATCCGTCCTCAAATGCAAAAAATTTTGCGTTTCCAACGAGTTATCAGCGTTTTTTCTGAGTAACGTTGAGAAATTTTGACTCTGTAAATCTGCTTAGAAGCAAGATTTTGCTTCAAAAGTGCGTTATATGGCAGAATCTAGCACCAAATACAACACACTTCGTATTCGTATTTTAGGAGTGCTATTTGCAGTTTTACAAATTTTGGAATAAGTCGAAATCACGCTTTTCCGCGCAGATTTTCACAATCAAGAAGTTCATATTTCTATTCAGGACCAAATAATATGTATGAATCTATCGACAAAAACATCATATTCCGTGTCTTCAAAGCGCTAGCTGCAGTTATGTGAAGTTTGAAATAACTCAAAATTACCACATCCTAAGCAGTTCCAAAGTATCGCAAATCACATAAATCTATCCAATACAACATAATACGCATGAATCCGTCCTCAAATGCACAAAATTTTGCGTTTCCAGCGAGTTACCAGAGTTTTTTCTGAGTCTCGTTGAGAAATTTTTGACTCTGTTAATTTGCTCAGAAGCAAGATTTTGTTTCAAAAATGCATTATATGGCAGAATCTAGCACCAAATACATCATATTCCGTGTTTTTAGAGTGCTATTTGCAGTTTTACAAACTTTGGAACTAGTCAAAATCACGCTTTTTCGCGCCGATTTTCACAATCAAAAAGTTTATATTCCTATTCAGGACCTCATAATATGTATGAATCTATCGACAAGAACATCACATTCCGTTCTCTCAGAGCGCTATCTGCAGTTATATGAAGTTTGGAATAAGTGAAAATTACCTCATTCTGAGCAGTTTCAAAGTATCGCAAATCACATAAATCTATCTAATACAACATAATACGCATGAATCCGTCCTTAAATGCACAAAGTTTTGCGTTTCCCGCAAGTTATCGGCGTTTTTTCTGAGTCTCGTTGAGGAATATTTGACTCTGTATATCTGCTCAGAAGCAAGATTTTGCTTCAAAAGTGCGTTATATGGCAGAATTTAGCAACAAATACATCATATTTCTTGTTTCTAGAGTGCTATCCGCAGTTTTACAAACTTTGGAACAAGTCAAAATCACGCTTTTCCGCGCAGATTTTCACAATCAAAAAGTTCATATTCCTATTCAGGACCTGATAATATGTATGAATCTATCGACAGAAACATCATATTCCGTGTCTTCAGAGCGCTATCTGCAGTTATATGAAGTTTGAAATAAGTCAAAATTACCACATTCTGAGCAGTTTCAAAGTATCGCAAATCACATAAATCCAATAAATATAACAAAATACGCATGGATCCGTCCTAAAATGCACAAAATTTTGCGTTTCCAGCGAGTTATCAGCGTTTTGTCTGAGTCTCGTTGAGAAATTTTTGAATCTGTAAATCTGCTCAGAAGCCAGATTTTACTTCAAAAGTGCGTTATATGGCAGAATCTAGCACCAAATACATCATATTTCGTGTTTTTAGAGTGCTACTCGCAGTTTTACAAACTTTGGAATAAACCGAAATCACGCTTTTCCGCGCAGATTTTCAAAATCAAAATGTTCATATTCCTATTCAGGACCACATAATATGTATGAATCTATCGACAAAAACATCATATTTCGTGTTTTCAGAGCGCTGACTGCAGTTATATGAAGTTTGAAATAAATCAAAATTACCACAATTCTGAGCAGTTTCAAAATATCGCAAATCACATAAATCTATCCAATACAACATAATACGCATGAATATGCCCTCAAATGCACGAAATTTTGCTTTTCCAGCGAGTTATGAGCGTTTTTTTGGAGTCTCGCTGAGAAATTTTTGACTCTGTAAATCTACTCAGAAGCAAGATTTTGCTTCAAAAGTGCGTTATGTGGCAGAATCTCTCACCAAATACATCATACTCCGTGTTTTTAGAATGCTATTTGCAGTTTTACAAACTTTGAGATAAGTCGAAATCACGCTGTTCCGCGCAGATTTTCACAGTCAAAAAGTTCATATTCCTATTAATGACCTCATAATATGTATGAATTTATCGACAAAAACATCATATTTTGTGTTTTCAGAGCGCTTTCTGCAGTTATATGAAGTTCGATATAACTCAAAATTACCACATTCTGAGCAGTTTCAGAGTATCGCAAATCACATAAATCTATCCAATACAACATTAAACGCATGAATACGTCCTCAAAATGCACAAAATTTTGCGTTTCCAGCAAATTATCAGCGTTTTTTCCAAGTCTCGTTGAGAAATTTTTGACTCTGTAAATCTGCTCAGAAGCAAGATTTTGCTTGAAAAGTGTGTTATATGGCAGAATCTAGAACCAATTACATCATATCTTGTGTTTTTAGAGTGCCATCCGCAGTCTCCAAACTTTGGAATAAGTCGAAATCACACTTTTCCGCGCAGATTTTTCACAATCAAAAAGTCAGTATTCTTATTCAGGACCTCATAATATGTATCTATTTATCGACAAAAAATCATATTTCGTGTTTTTAGAGCGCTATCTGCAGTTATATGAAGTTAGAAATAAGTCAAAATCACCACATTCTAAGCAGTTTCAAAGTATCGCAAATCACATAAATCTATCCAATACAACATAATACGCATAAATCCGTCCTCGAATGCACAAAATTTTGCATTGCCAGCGAGTTATCAGCGTTTTTTCTGAGTCTCGTTGAGAAATTCTTGACTCTGTAAATCTGCTCAGAAGCAAGATTTTGCTCTAAAAGGGCGTTATATGGCGGAATCTAGCACCAAATACATTATATTTCGTGTTTTCAGAGTGCTATTCGCAGTTTTACAAACTTTGGGAAAAGTCGAAATCACGCATTTCCGCGCAGATTTTTACAATCAAAAAGTTCATATTCCTATTCAGGACCTCATAATATGTATGAATCTATCGACAGAAACATCATATTGAGTGTTTCCAGAGCGCTATCTGCAGTTATATGAAGTTCTAAATAAGTTAAAATTACCACATTCTGAGCAGTTTCAAAGTATCGCAAATCACATGAATCTATCCAATAGAAAATAATACGCATGAACTTGTCCCCAAATGCACAAAATTTTGCGTCTCCAGCGAGTTATCAGCGTTTTTTTTTGAGTCTTGCTGAGAAATTTTTGACTCTGTTAATCTGCTTAGAGGCAAAATTCAGCTTCAAAAGTGCGTTATATGGCAAAATCTAGCACAAAATACATAATATTTTGTGTTTTTAGAGTGCTATTTGCAGTTTTACAAACTTTGGAATGAGTCGAAATCACGCTTTTCCGCGCAGATTTGCACAATCAAAAAGTTCATATTCCTATTTAGGACCTCATAATATGTATGAATATGTCAACAAAAACATCATATTCCGTGTTTTCAGACCGCTATCTGCAGTTATATGAAGTTTGAAATAAGTCAGAATTACCACATTCTGTGCAGTTTCAAAGTATTGCAAATCACATAAATCTATTCAATACAACATAATAGGCATGAATCCGTCCTCAAATGCACAGAATTTCGCCTCTCCAGCGAGTAATCAGCTTTTTTTCTGAGTCTCGTTGAGAAATTTTTGACTCTGTAAATCTGCTCAGAAACAAAATTTCACTTCAAAAGTGCGTTATATGGCAGAATCTAGCACCAAATACATCATATTTCGTGTTTTTAAAGTGCTATTTGCAGTTTTACAAACTTTTGAATAAGTTGAAATCACGCTTTTCGCGCAGATTTTCACAATCAAAAAGTCCATATTTCTATTCAGGACCTCATAATATGTATGAATCTGACGACAAAAACATCATATTTTGTGTTTTAAGAGCGCTATCTGCAGTTATATGAAGTTAGTAAAAAGTCAAAATTACCACATTCTGAGCAGTTTCAAAGTATCGCAAATCACACAAATCTATAAAATACAACATAATACGCATGAATCCGTCTTCAAATGCACAAAATTTTGCGTTTCCAGCGAGTTATCAGCGTTTTTTTTGAGTCTCGTTGAGGAATTTTTGACTCTGTAAATCTGCTCAGAAGCAAGATTTTGCTTCAAAAGTGCGTTATATGGCAGAATCAAGCACCAAATACATCATACTTCGTGTTTTTAGAGTGCTATTTGCAGTCTTATAGATTTTGGAATAAGTCGAAATCACGCTTTACCGCGCAGATTTTCACAATCAGAAAGTCCATATTCCTATTCAGAACCTCATAATATGTATGAATCTATCGACAAAAATATCATATTTTGTGTTTTCAGAGCGCTATCTGCAGTTTTATGGAGTTTGAAATAGGACAAAATTATCACATTCTGAGCAGATTCAAAGTATTGCAAATTATATAAATCTATCCAATACAATATAATACGCATGAATTCGTCCTCAAATGCCCAAAATTTTGCGTTTTCAGCAAGTTATCAGCGTTTTTTCTGAGTCTCGTTGAGAAAATTTTTGACTCTGTTAATCTGCTCAGAAGCAAGATTTTGCTTCAAAAGTGCGTTATATGGCAGAGTCTAGCACCTAATACATCATATTTCGTGTTTTTAGAGTGCTATTTGCAGATTTACAAACTTTGGAATAAGTTGAAATCACGCTTTTCCGCGCAGATTTTCACAATCAAAAAGTTCATATTCCTATTCAGGACCTCATAATATGTATGAATCTATGGACAAAAACGTGATATTTTGTGTTTTCAGAGCGCTATCTGCAGTTATATGGAGTTTGAAATAAGTCAAAATTATCACATTCTGAGCAGTTCCAAAGTATCGCAAATTACATAGATCTATCCAATACAATATAATACGCATGAATCTGTCCTCAAATGCCAAAATTTTGCGTTTCCAGCGAGTTATCAGCGTTTTTTTCGGGTCTCGCTGAGAAATTTTTGACTCTGTTAATCTGCTCAGAAGCAAGATTCTGCTTCAAAAGTGCGTTATATGGCAGAATCTAGCAGCAAATACATCATATTTTGTGTTCTTAGAGTGCTATTTGCAGTTTTACAAACTTTGGAATAAGTCGAAATCACGCTTTTTCGCGCAGATTTGCACAATCAAAAAGTTCATATTCCTATTTAGGACCTCATAATATGTATGAATCTGTCGACAAATACATCATATTTTGTGTTTTCAGAGCGCTATCTGCAGATATATGAAGTTTGAAATAAGTCAAAATTACCACATTCTGAGCAGTTTCAAAGTATCGCAAATTACATAAATCTATCCAATACAACATAATACGCATGAATCCTTCATCAAATGCCCAAAATTTTGCGTTTCCAGCGAGTTATCAGCGTTTTTTTCTGAGTCTCGTCGAGTAATTTTTGACTCTGTTAAACTGCTCAGATGCAAGATTTTGCTTGAAAAGTGCGTTATTTGGCAGAATCTAGCACCAAATACATCATATTTCGTGTTTTAAGAGTGCTATTCGCAGTTTTACAAACTTTGGGGTGAGTCAAAATCACGGTTTTCCACGCAGATTTTCACAATCAGAAAGTTCATATTCCTATTCAGGACCTTATAGTGCGTATGAATCTATCAACAAAAACATCATATTTTGTGTTTTCAGAGCGCTATCTACAGTTATATGAAGTTTGAAATAAGTCAAAATTATCACATTCTGAGCAGTTTCAAAGTATCGCAAATTACATAAATCTATCCAATACAATATAATACGCAGATTTTCACAATCAAAAAGTTCATATTCCTATTCAGAACCTCATAATATGTATGAATCTATGGACAAAAACATCTTTTTTTGTGTTTTCAAAGCGCTATCTGCAGTTATATGGAGTTTGAAATAAGTCAGAATTACCACATTCTGAGCAGTTTCGAAGTATCGCCAATCACATAATAGTGTGAGTGTTACTGAACGTGAAGGTCGTGTTTGTGTGCGAGCCGATAATTTAATTCGAATTCGACGATTATCGCTTACATAGCAAATAATAAATCTCAGAAAAGGGTATTATAATAAGGGACAGTAAGTAGTGTATAAAAATAAGGTGAACAATATTAAAAGAATTAAGTGCTAGAAAAGGTTTAAAACCTAGAGCCAAGTGACTTACGTTTTTTGCTTACATAGCAAATATTAAATCCTAGTATAGTGTAGAATAAGGGCTGATAAACAGAGTGTAAAACAGGGTGAACAATATTAAGATCAAAAGTGTAGGTACAAATCAGTTTGAAAACTTGAGTAACGTGAAGCAGTGTTAAGCGGGTGTGGCGGGTGAGACACGAACGGTAGAATCAGCTGTAGTTGACAGCGCGCATCGACAAACTGACTCAGTGTTGCCAACAGTTGAATAGTGAATATAGAAAAAGCGTGTAAAACAGTGTTGACATTAATCAAAACCAAAATCGGGCTTTATTATTACTATAGGTTTGCTTCAAATGAACAGAAGAGAGATTGGAAGAACTAATTCTAGTGGATCACTTGAAGATATTCGGAAAAGATATAGAGAGGAAGAAGAATACAGGGAACAAATATTCAAGAAAAGTAACACGCTAAAAAGATCTCCGGTTAAAATTGATAAAAAAAATAATAAGGAAGAAATGGATCTACGTAAAATGGAGGGAATGTTTAAAAAGCTGCTTTCATCTGAAATGCATGATATTAAGGAAGTAATGAAGGAAAATCATAGAGAACTAAAAGAGGAAATAAATGCAAACAATAATATGATTCTTAAAATACAAGAAGAAATGGAACGAAAAGAAGAAATTTGGAAACAAGAAAGGGAACAATTACAGGAAAAAGTCAAGTGGTTAGAAAATAAAATTAATAACCAAGAAAAGGAGAACAAGAAAAATAATATCATTATAAAAGGCTTAAAGACACAAAAAGATAATACGAAACAAGAAGTCGTAAACTTTCTGAAAACAGAATTCAATGTCGACGCAATTTTAAAAACAGCTTTTGCAATTAGTAAGCAAGATAAATATCCAATAATAGTGGCACAATTCGCAGAATGGGAGGACAAAATGAAAGTGATGCAAAAAACTTTCAAACTACGGAATAGGGATGTATATATTGAGGACGATCTTACAGAAGAAGAAAGGAAGATTCAGTTTATAATCAGGAATAAAGGAAGGGAAGAAAAAGGAAAAGGCAAGACCGTTAAAAATAGGATATAAAAAAATAATTATAGACAATAAGATGTTCGCATGGAACCCTCTGAGTGAGAGACTGGAAGAAAAAAATTTAGAAAATTTGTCAAAAAACGAGAAACCAAAAAAGTAATACAGCACAAAACCAAGGAGATTATAAATACGACGAAAAAGCGAAGTAAAAGGATTATGAATATTGGATTATGGAACATCAGGAGTTTAAAAGGGAAAGAAATAGAACTAATAAAGGAATTTGGGAAGGCAAATCTAGAAATACTAGCAATAACGGAAACCAAAAAGAGAGGACAAGGAATAACGAAATTGAATAATGGACACATAATGATATACAGTGGAGTTGATGAGCAAGAGAGAGCCAGAGCAGGAGTGGGTTGCATTATGAACAGAGAAATTGAACAAGCTGTGAGGGAATGGAACTGCGTAGATGAGAGGATAATGGCAGTCAAATTGGAAGAAGTAAACAACGCACCTATAAACATATTATTAATATATGGCTTAAATGAGGATGAGAGTAAAACAATGAAAGACGAATTCTGGGATAAATTACAAACGGAATATGGAAAACTGAAAGAACCGGTATACATAATGGGAGACTTTAATGCAAGAGTGGGAAACAGAAATAAAGGGCTGGAAGAGATAATGGGAAGACATGGAGAAACAACAAAAAATAATAATGGTAACAGACTTATAGATTTTTGTATTATAAATGAACTAGTAATACTTAATACATTATCCAAACATAAAGAGATACATAAATATACAAGAGAAGAAAGAAGTAGAAACGAAAAATCTATAATTGACTACTTCTTAACGAACAATACACAAAGAAAGAAAATAAAAGATATAAGAGTCAAAAGAGGTAGTGAAATTGGAAGTGACCATTATCTAGTAGCAGCAAAAATAGAAATAGGAGAGGATGCGAAGAAACAACGACAAACAATAACAACAAAAGGACATAAAGAAGAAATACTGAAAATAGATAAATTAAAGGATAAACAAACAAAACAAAAATATCAAAGAGATATAAAAGAGCTAATCGAATGCACCTCAAAACCAGATATGAATAATGTAGAGGAAATGTGGAGCACTTTTAAATATATATTAGTTGAAGCAACAAAAAGCTCATGCGGAACAACCAGAAGCACACACAATAAAAAGCAATCACACTGGTGGAACGAACAGGTTAAGGAAGAAGTTAAAAAGAAAAAGCAAAAATGGAAGAAATACCTCAACACAAAGAAGTAAGAGGATTACGAAGATTATAAAATACAAACGAAAATAACGAAAGAAATGATCAAGAAAGCAAAAAAGAGTATATGGGAAGAACTCGGGAGGACGCTGGAGAAAAATTTTAAAGAAAATCAGAAGATTTTCTACAAAACACTAAAAAGCCACAAAAAAGGAAACCAAACAACATTGAAACAGCTACAAGATAAAAATGGAAAGATAATAAATGATGACATCGAAAAAATGCAAAGATGGAAAGAACATTTCCAAGAACTATTAGAAGAAAACTATAGTAGCGCCCGGGACTCAGAAAACGAAGATATACAAGAAAACACAATAGAAAGAGAAGAGCTAGAAAATATATCAGAAGAAGAGATGGAAGCTGTGTTAAGGAAAATGGGTAACGGTAAAGCACCGGGACATGATCAAATTGAAACAGAACAACTTTAATATATTGGAGATGAAGGAAAGCAAATATTACTGGAGATGTTAAACCAAATCTGAAGAATAGGAACAATACCAAAAGACTGGGAAAAAGCTGTGATCTTCCCCATATATAAGAAAGGAAATAGTAGAGACTGTAATAATTACAGAGGCATATCACTGCTTTGCACTGCGGCTAAACTATATGAAGCAATATTAGAAAATAAGCTAAGACGAACAACAGATGCATCAATGGAGAAAGCCCAGAGTGGATTTAGAAAAGGTCATTCTACACAAGACCACATATTCACGTTGAGGAAATTAACAGAAGAAACTATGAAACAGGACAAGAAACTATTCATAGCGTTTATAGACCTCGAAAAAGCCTTTGATAGAGTACCGCGGAAAAAGATGTGGAAAATACTGGAAGAAAGAAATGTGAGCAAACAACTACTGAAAGCAATACAAAGTGTATACAAAACAACATCAAACTATATAAGAACAGGAAATGAGTGCTCGGAGGAATTCACAACAACGCAAGGGTTAAGACAAGGAGGAGCACTAAGCCCACTTCTTTTCATCATTTTCTTGGACAGTATTATGAAGAAGGTGAAGAATAAAACAAAGAAAGTATTCATCGGACACCACAATTTAACCAGGACGACTATCTCAGAATGCGCCTTCGCAGATGATCTTGCAATATTAGCTAAAAATGAAGAAGATTTACAGCACAATATTAATATATGGAGAGAGGAATTAAACAAACACAACATGACTATAAATGTGGAAAAAACAAAAATTATGGTAATTTCAAGAGAAGGCACAATAGCAGAAATAAAAATAAATGGAATAGAAATAGAACAGGTGGAAACATTTACATATTTAGGTTCAACACTGAACAGCAAAGGTAATATGGAGAACGAGGTAAACAATAGAATACTGGCAGCTAACAGAAGTTACCACGCATTGAATAAAGTCATTTTGAGTAGCAGGAAAGTATCAAAAAATACAAAAATGATACTATATAAATCAATTTATAGACCAATATTAATATACGGAAGCGAAACATGGACACTGAACCAAAACACAAAAAGCAAGGTACAAGCAGCAGAAATGAGATATTTAAGAAAAGTAGAAGGGGTAACAAGACTGGATAGAATAAGAAATGAGCATATCAGAGCAACTCTACAAACAGAAAGTATACAAACCACCATAGAGAAGAAATAATTAGCCTGGTACGGCCATTTAATAAGAATGTCAGAAGATAGCCAAACAAAAAAGGTGTGGAATGCTCGAGTATCAAACAAGAACAGGAGAGGAAGGCCTCAAAAAACTTGGGAAAAGAACATAGAAGAGATACTAAACAAAACCAACGTCACTTGGCAGGAAGAGAGGAAAATAGCAAAGGATAGAAGGAAGTGGGAAGAATTAATAAATAGGTTGAAATAACAAAGACTGATTGAATAGTTGAATACTATCTCGACACCCAAAAGGGCATAAGGAGATATAAAAAGATTATATATATATATATATATATATATATATATATATATATATATATATATATAATATATATATATATATATATATATATATATATATATATATATATATATATCCAATACATTATAATACGCATGAATCCGTCCTCTAATGCATAAAATTCTGCGTTTCAAGCGAGTTATCAGCGTTTTTTCTAAGTCTCGTTGGGAGATTTTTGACTCTGTAAATCTGCTCAGAAGCAAGATTTTGCTCCAAAAGTGCGTTATATACATAATATTTCGTGTTTTTAGAGTGCTATTCGCAATTTTACAAACTTTGGAACGAGTCGAAATCACGCTTTCCCGCGCAGATTTTCGCAATCAAGAAGTTCATATTCCTATTCAGAACTTATAATATGTATGAATCTGTCGACATGAATATCATATTTCGTGTTTTCAGAGCGCTCTCAGCAGTTATATGAAATTTGAATTAAGTCAAAATTACCACATTCTGAGCAGTTTCAAAGTATCACAAATCACATAAATCTATCCAATACAACATAATACGCATGAATCCGTCCTCAAATGCATAAAAATTTGCGTTTCCATCGAGTTATCAGCGTTTTTTCTAAGTCTCGTCGAGAAATTTTTACCTCTGTAAATCTGCCCAGCAGCCAAATTTTGCTTCAAAAGTGCGTTATATGGCAGAATCTAGCACCAAATACATCATTATTCGTGTTTTTAGAGTGCTATTGGCAGTTTTACAAACTTTGGAATAAGTCGAAATCACGCTCTTCTGCGCAGATTTGCACAATCAAAAAGATCATATTCCTATCAAGGACCTCATAATATGTATTAATCTATTAACAAAAACATCATATTTTGTGTTTTCAGGGCGCTATCTGCAGTTATATGAAGTTTGAAATAAGTCAAAATTACCACATTCTGAGCAGTTTCAAAGTATCGCAAATCACAACAAATCTATCCAATACAACATAAATACGCATGAATCCGTCTTCAAATGCACAAAATTTTGCGTTTTCAGCGAATTATCAGCGTTTTCTCTGAGTCTCGTTGAGGAATTTTTGACTCTGTAAATCTGCTCAGAAGCAAGATTTTGCTTCAAAAGTGCATTATATGGCAAAATCAAGCACCAAATACATCATACTTCGTGTTTTTAGAGTGCTATTTGCAGTTTTGAAGATTTTGGAGTAAGTCGAAATCACGCTTTTCCGCGCAGATTTTCACAATCAAAAAGTTCATATTTCTGTTCAGGACCTCATAATATGTATGAATTTATTGACAAAAAATATCATATTTGGTGTTTTCAGAGCGCTATCTACAGTTATATGAAGTTTGAAATAAGTCAAAATTACCACATTCTGAGCAGTTTCAAAGTATCGCAAATCACATGATTCTATCCAATTTAACATAATACGAATGAACCCGTCCTCGAATGCACAAAATTTTGCGTTTTCAGCGAGTTATCAGTGTTTTTTCTGAGTCTCGTTGAGAAATTTTTGACTCTGTAAATCTGCTCAGAAGCAAGATTTTGCTTCAAAAGTGCGTTATATGGCAGAGTCTAGCACCAAATACATCATATATCGTGTTATTAGAGTGCTATTTGCAGTCTTAAAAACTTTGGAATAAGTTGGAATCACGCTTTTTCGCGCAGATTCTCACAATCAAATAGTTCATATTCCTATTCAGGACCTCATAATATGTATGAATCTATCGAGAAAATCATCATTTTTAGTGTTTTCAGAGCGCAATCTGCAGTTATATGAAGTTTGAAATAAGTCAAAATTACCACATTCTGAGCAGTTTCAAAGTATCGCAAATCACATAAATCTATTCAATACAACATAATACGCATGATTCCGTCCTCTAGAGCACAAAATTTTGCATTTCCAGCGAGTTATCAGCGTTTCCCCTGAATCTATCCAATACAACATAATACGCATGAATCCCTCCTCAAATGCACAAAATCTTGCGTATCCAGCGAGTTATCAGCGTTTTTTCTGAGTCTCGTTGAGAGATTTTTGACTCTGTAAATCTGCTCAGAAACAAGATTTTGCTTCAAAAGTGCGTTATATGACAGAATCTAGCACCAAATACATCATATTCTGTGTTTTTAGAGTGCTATTTGCAGTCTTACAAACTTTGGAATAAGTTGAAATCACGCTTTTCCGCGCAGATTTTCACGATCAAAAAGTTCATATTGCTATTCAGGACCTCATAATATGTATGAATCTATCGACAACACCGTCATATTTAGTGTTTTCAGAGCGCAATCTGCAGTTATATGAAGTTTGAAATAAGTCAAAATTACCACATTCTGAGCAGTTTCAAAGTATCGCAAATCACATGAATCTATTCAATACAACATAATACGCATGATTCCGTCCTCTAGAGCACAAAATTTTGCATTTCCAGCGAGTTACCAGCGTTTTTCCAAAATCTCGTAGAGGAATTTTTGACTCTGTTAATCTACTCAGAAGCAAGATTTTGCTTTAAAAGTGCGTTATATGGCAGAATCTAGCACCAAATACATCATATTTCGTGTTTTGAGAGTGCTATCTGCAGTTTTACAAACTTTGGATTAAGTCGAAATCACGCTTTTCCGCGCAGATTTGCACAACCAAAAAAATCACATTCCTATTCAGGACCTCATAATATATATGAATCCATCGACAAAAACATCATATTTCGTGTTTTCAGAGCGCTATCTGCAGTTATATGAAGTTTGAAGTAAGTCAAAATTACCACATTCTGAGCAGTTTCCAAGTATCGCAAATCATTTAAAATCTACCCAATACAACATAATACGCATGGATCCGTCCTCAAATGCACAAAATTTTGCGTTTCCAGCGAGTTATCAGCGTTTTTTCTCAGTCTCGTTGAGAGATTTTTGACTCTGTAAATCTGCTCAGAAGCAAGATTTTTGCTGCAAAAGTGCGTTATATGACAGAATCTAGCACCAAAGACATCATATTTCGTGTTTTTAGAGTGCTATTCGCATTTTTACAAACTTTGGAACGAGTCGAAATCACTCTTTTCCGTGCAGATTTTCACAATCATAAAGTTCATATTCCTATTCAGGACCTCATAATATGTATGAATCTATCGACAAAAAACATCATATTTCGTATTTTCAGAGCGCTATCTGCAGTTATATGAAGTTTGAAATAAGTCAAAATTACCTCATTCTGAGCAGGTTTTTAAAGTATCGCAAATCACATAAAATCTATCCAATACAACATAATACGGATGAATCCGTCCTTAAATGCACAGAATTTTGCGTTTCCAGCGAGTTATCAGCGTTTTTTCTGAGTCTCGTTGAGAAATTTTTGACTCTGTAAATCTGCTCAGAAGCAAGATTTTGCTCCAAAAGTGCGTTATATGGCAGTATCTAGAACCAAATACATAATATTTCGTGTTTTTAGAGTGCTAGAGTTTTACAAACTTTCGAATAAGTTGAAATCACGCTTTCCGCGCAGATTTTCACAATCAAAAAGTTTATATTCCTATACAGGACCTCATAATATGTATGAATTCATCGACAAAAAAATTATATTTCGTGTTTTCAGAGCGCTAACTGCAGTTATATGAAGTTTGAAATAAGTCAAAATTACCACATTCTGAGCAGTTTCAAAGTATTGCAAATCACATTAATCTATCCAATACAACATAATACGCATGCATCCCTCCTCAGATGCACAAAAATTTGCGTTTCCAGCGAGTTATCAGCGTTTTTTCTGAGTCTCGTCGAGAAATTTTTGACTCTGTTAATCTGCTCAGAAGCAAGATTCTGCTTCTTAAGTGCGTTATATGGCAGGATCTAGCACAAAAATATATCAAATTTCGTGTTTTTAGAGTGCTATTCGCAGTTTTACAAACTTTGAAATTAGTCGAAAACACGCTTTTCCGCGCAGATTTTCACAATCGAAAAGTTCATTATCCTATTCCAAGACCGCATAATATGTATGAATCCATCGACAAAAACATCAGATATCGTTATTCCAGAGCGCTATCTGCAGCTATATGAAGTTTGGAATAAGTCAGAATTACCTCATTCTGAGCAGTTTCAGAGTATCGCAAATCACATAAATCTATCCAATACAACATAATACGCATGAATCCGTCCGCGAATGCACAAATTTTTGCGTTTCCAGCAAGTAATCAGCGTTTTTCTGAGTCTTGTCGAGAAATTTTTTAACTCTGTGAATCTGCTCAGAAGCAAGATTTTGCTTCAAAAGTGCGTTATATGGCAGAATCTAGCACCAAATACATCATATTTCGTGTTTTTTAGAGTGCTATTTGGAAATTTACAAACTTTGGAATAAGTCGAAATCACTCTTCTCTGCGCAGATTTGCACAATTAAAAAGTTCATATTCCTATTCAGGACCTCATAATATGTTTGAATCTATCAATAAAAACATCATATTTAGTGTTTTCAGAGCGCAATCTGCAGTTATATGAAGTTTAAAATAAGACAAAATTACCCACATTCTGAGCAGTTTCAAAGTATCGCAAATCACATAAATCTATCCAATACAACATAATACGCATGATTCCGTCCTCTAGAGCACAAAATTCTGCATTTCCAGCGAGTTATCAGCGTTCTTCCTGAATCTCGTAGAGAAATTTTTGACTCTGTAAATCTACTCAGAAGCAAGATTTTGCTTCAAAAGTGCGTTATATGGCAGAATCTAGCACCAAATATATCATATTTCGTGTTTTTAGAGTGCTATCTGCAGTTTTACAAACTTTGGAATAAGTCGGAATCACGCTTTTTCGCGCAGATTTGCACAACCAAAAGAATCATATTTCTATTTAGGACCTCATAATATATATGAATCTATCGACAAAAACATCATATTCCGTGTTTTCAGGGCGCTATCTGCAGTTATATGAAGTTTGGAATGAGTCAGAATTACCACATTCTGAGCAGTTCAAAAGTATCGCAAATCACATAAATCTATCCAATACAACATAAAACGCATGAATCCGTCCTCAAATGCACAGAATTCTGCGTTTCCAGCGAGTTATCAGCGTTTTTTCTGAGTCTCGTTGAGAAATTTTTGACTCTGTAAATCTGCTCAGAAGCAAGATTCTGCTTCAAAAGTGCGTTATATGGCAGAATCTAGAACCAAATACATGATATTTCGTGTTTTCAGAGTGCTATTTGCAGTTTTACAAACTTTGGAGTGAGTCGAAATCAAGCTTCTCTGCGCAGATTTGCACAATCAAAAAGTTCATATTCCTATTAATGACCTCATAATATGTATGAATCTATCGACAAAAAAATCATATTTTGTGTTTTCAGAGCGCTATCTGCAGTTATATGAAGTTTAAAATAAGTCAAAATTACCACATTCTGAGCAGTTACAAAGTATCGCAAATCACACAAATCTATCAAATACAACATAATACGCATGAATCCGTCTTCAAATGAACAAAATTTTGCGTTTTCAGCGAGTTATCAGCGTTTTTTCTGAGTCTCGTTGAAAAATTTTTGACTCTGTAAATCTGCTCAGAAGCAAGATTTTGCTCCAAAAGTGCGTTATATGGCAGAATCTAGCACCAAATACATAATATTTCGTGTTTTTAGAGTGCTATTCGCAGTTTTACAAACTTTGGAACAAGTCGAAATTATGCTTTTCCGCGCAGATTTTTCACAATCAAAAAGTTCATATTCCTATTCAGGACCTCATAATATGTATGAATCTATTGACAAAACATCATACTTTGTGTTTTCAGAGCGCTATCTGCAGTTATATGAAGTTTGAAATAAGTCAAAATTACCACATTCTGAGCAGTTTCAAAGTATCGCAAATCACATTAATCTATCCAATACAACATAATACGCATGAGTCTCGTTGAGAAATTTTTGACTCTGTAAATCTGCTCAGAAGCAAGATTTTGCTTCAAAAGTGCGTTATATGGCAGAATCTAGAACCAAATACATAATATTTCGTGTTTTCAGAGTGCTATTTGCAGTTTTACAAACTTTGGAGTGAGTCGAAATCACGCTTCTCTGCGCAGATTTGCACAATCAAAAAGTTCATATTCCTATTAATGACCTCATAATATGTATGAATCTATCGACAAAAAAATCATATTTTGTGTTTTCAGAGCGCTATCTGCAGTTATATGAAGTTTAAAATAAGTCAAAATTACCACATTCTGAGCAGTTACAAAGTATCGCAAATCACATAAATCTATCAAATACAACATAATACGCATGAATTCGTCTTCAAATGACAAAATTTTGCGTTTTCAGCGAGTTATCAGCGTTTTTTCTGAGTCTCGTTGAAAAATTTTTGACTCTGTAAATCTGCTCAGAAGCAAGATTTTGCTCCAAAAGTGCGTTATATGGCAGAAATCTAGCACCAAATACATAATATTTCGTGTTTTTAGAGTGCTATTCGCAGTTTTACAAACTTTGGAACAAGTCGAAATTATGCTTTTCCGCGCAGATTTTCACAATCAAAAAGTTCATATTCCTATTCAGGACCTCATAATATGTATGAATCTATCGACAAAAAAATTATATTTCGTGTTTTCAGAGCGCTATCTGCAGTTATATGAAGTTTGAAATAAGTAAAAAATTACCACATTCTGAGCAGTTTCAAAGTATCGCAAATCACATTAATCTATCCAATACAACATAATACGCATGAGTCTCGTCGAGAAATTTTTGACTCTGTAAATCTGCTCAGAAGCAAGATTCTGCTTCTAAAGTGCGTTATGTGGCAGGATTCTAGCACCAAATACATTAAATTTCGTGTTTTAAAGTGCTATTCGCAGTTTTACTAACTTTGAATCAAGTCGAAAACACGCTTTTCCGCGCGGATTTTCACAATCGAAAAGTTCATTATCCTATTCAGGACCTCATAATATGTATGAATCCATCGACCAAAACATTAGATATCATTATTTCAGAGCGCTATCTGCAGCTACATGAAGTTTGGAATAAGTCAGAATTACCACATTCTGAGCAGTTTCAAAGTATCGCAAATCACATAAATCTATCCAATACAGTGTAATACGCATGAACCCGTCCTCAAATGCAAAAAATTTTGCGTTTCCAACGAGTTTATCAGCGTTTTTCCTGAGTCTCGTTGAGAAATTTTTGACTCTGTAAATCTGCTCAGAAGCAAGATTTTGCTTCAAAAGTGCGTTATATGGCAGAATCTACCACCAAATACAACACACTTTGTATTTTAGGAGTGTTATTTGCAGTCTTACAAATTTTGGAATAAGTCAAAATCACACTTTTCCGCGCAGAGTTTCACAATCAAAAAGTTCATATTCCTATTCAGGACCCCATAATATGTATGAATCTATTGACAAAAATATCATATTTTGTGTTTACAGAGCGCTATCTGCAGTTATATGAAGTTTGAAATAAGTCAAAATTATCACATTCTAAGCTGTTTCAAAGTATCGCAAATTACATGAATCTCCCCAATACAATATAATACGCATGAATTCGTTCTCAAATGCCCAAAATTTTGCGTTTCTAGTAAGTTATCAGCGTTTTTTCTGAGTCTCGTTGAGAAATTTTTGACTCTGTAAATCTGCTCAGAAGCAAGATTTTGCTTCAAAAGTGCGTTAAATGGCAGAATCTAGCACCAAATACATCATATTTCGTGATTTTAGAGTGCTATTTGCAGTTTTACAAACTCTGGAATAAGTTGAAATCACGCTTTTTCACGCAGATTTTCACAATCAAGAAGTTCATGTTCCTATTCAGGACCCAATAATAAGAATGAATCTATCGACAAAAACATCATATTCCGTGTCTTCAGAGCGCCATCTGCAGTTATATGAAGTCTGGAATTCAAAATTACCACATTCTAAGCAGTTTCAAAGTATCGCAAATCACATAAATCTATCCAATACAACATAATACGCATGAATCCGTCCTCAAATGCACAAAATTTTGCGTTTTTCCTGAGTCTCGTTGAGAACTTTTTGACTCTGAAAATCTGCTCAGAAGCAAGATTTTGCTCCAAAAGTGCGTTATATGGCAGAATCTAGCACCAAATACATCATATTTCGTGTTTTTAGAGTGCTATTCGCAGTTCTACAAACTTCGGTATAAGTTGAAGTCACGCTTCTCCGCGCAGATTTTCAAGTTCAAAAAGTTCATATTCCTATTCAGGAACTCATAATATGTATGAATCTATCGACAAAAACATCATATTTTGCGTTTTCAAAGCGCTATCTGCAGTTATATAAAGTTTGAAATGGGTCAAAAGTATCACATTCTGAGCAGTTTTTAAAGTATAGCAAATCACATAAATCTATCCAATACAAAATAATACGCATGAATCCGTCCTCAAATGCACAAAATTTAGCGTTTCCCAACGAGTTATCAGCGTTTTTTTCTGAGTCTCGTTGAGAAATTTTTGACTCTGTAAATCTGCTCAGAAGCAAGATTTTGCTTCAAAAGTGCGTTATATGGCAGAATCAAGCACCAAATACATCATATTTTGTGTTTTAGAGTGCTATTTGCATTTTTCCAAACTCTGGAATAAGTTGAAATCACGCTTTTTCACGCAGATTTTCACAATCAAGAAGTTCATATTCCTATTCAGGACCCAATAATATGTATGAATCTATCGACAAAAACATCATATTCCGTGTCTTCGGAGCGCTAGCTGCAGTTATATGAAGTTTGAAATAATTCAAAATTACCACATCCTAAGCAGTTCCAAAGTATCGCAAATCACATATATCTATCCAATACAACATAATACGCATGAATCCGTCCTCAAATGCACAAAATTGTGCGTTTCGAGCGAGTTATCCGAGTTTTTACTGAGTCTCGTTGAGAAATTTTTGACTCTGTTAATTTGCTCAGAAGCAAGATTTTGTTTCAAAAATGCGTTATATGGCAGAATCTAGCACCAAATACATCATATTCCGTGTTTTTAGAGTGCTATTTGCAGTTTTACAAACTCTGGAACAAGTCAAAATCACGCTTTTTCCGCGCAGATTTTCACAATTAAAAAGTTCATATTCCTATTCAGGACCTGATAATATGTATGGATCTATCGACAAAAACATCATATTCCGTGTCTTTAGAGCGCTATCTGCAGTTATATGAAGTTTGAAATAAGTCAAAATTACCACATTCTGAGCAGTTTCAAAGTATCGCAAATCACATAAATCCAATAAATATAACAAAATACGCATGGATCCATCCTCAAATGAACAAAATTTTGCGTTTTCAGCGAGTTATCAGCGTTTTTTCTGAGTCTCGTTGAGGAATTTTTGACTCTGTGGATCTGCTCAGGAGCAAGATTTGCTTCAAAAGTGCGTTATATGACAGAATCTAGCACCAAATACATCATATTTCGTGTTCTTAGAGTGCTATTCGCAGTTTTACAAACTTTGGAATAAACCGAAATCACGCTTTTCCGCGCAGATTTTCACAATCAAAAAGTTCATATTCCTATTCAGGACCTCATAATATGTATTAATCCATCGACAAAAAACATCATATTTTGTGTTTTCAGAGCGCTATCTGCAGTTATATGAAGTTTGAAATAAGTCAAAATTACCACATTCTGAGCAGTTTCAAAGTATCGCAAATAACATAAATCTATCCAATACAAACATAATACGCAAGAATATGTCCTCAAATGCACAAAATTTTGCGTTTCCCAGCGAGTCATCAGCGTTTTTTCTGAGTCTTGTTGAGAGATTTTTGACTCTGTTAATCTGCTCAGGAGCAAGATTTTGCTTCAAAAGTGCGTTATATGGCAGAATCTAGCACCAAATACATCATATTTTGTGTTCTTAGAGTGCTATTTGCAGTTTTACAAACTCTGGAATAAGTCGAAATCACGCTTCTCCGCGCAGATTTTCACAATCAAAAAGTTCATATTCCTATTCAGGACGTCATAATATGTATTAATCCATTGACAAAAACATCATATTTTGTGTTTCCAGAGCGCTATCTGCAGTTATATGAAGTTTGAAATAAGTCAAAATTACCACATTCTGAGCAGTTTCAAAGTATTGCAAATCACACAAATCTATCCAATACAACATAATACGCTTGAATCCGTCCTCAAATTCTCAAAATTTTGCGTTTTCAGCGAGTTATCAGCTTTTTTTCTAAGTCTCGTTGTAAAATTTTTGATTCTGTAATCAGCTCAGAAGCAAGATTTCACTTCAAAAGTGCGTTATATGGCAGAATCTAGCACCAAATACATCATATTTTGTGTTTTTAAAGTGCTATTTGCAGTTTACAAACTTTGGAATAAGTTGATTTCACGCTTTTCCGCCGCAGATTTTCACAATCAAAAAGTTCATATTTCTATTCAGGACCTCATAATATGTATGAATCTATCGACAAAAACATCATATCTTGTGTTTTCAGAGCGCTAGCTGCAGTTATATGAAGTTGGAAATAAGTCAAAATTACCACATTCTGAGCAGTTTCAAAGTATCGCAAATCACATAAATCTATTCAATACAACATAATATGCACGAATCCGTCCCCAAATGCACAAAATTTTGCGTTTCTAGTGAGTTATCAGCGTTTTCTCTGAGTCTCGTCGAGAAATTTTGGCTCTGTAAATCTGCTCAGAAGCAAGATTTTGCTTTAAAAGTGCGTTATATGGCAGAATCTCGCACCAAATACATCATACTCCATGTTTTCAGAGTGCTATTTGCAGTTTTACAAACTTGGGATAAGTCGGAATCACGCTTTTCCGCGCAGATTTTCACAATCAAAAAGTTCATATTCCTATTCAGGACCTCCTAATATATATGATTCTATCGACAAGAACATCATATTTCGTGTTTTCAGAGCGCCTTCTGCAGTTATATGAAGTTTGAATCAAGTCAAAATTACCACATTCTGAGCAGTTTCCAAAGTATCGCAAATCACATAAATCTATCCAATACAACATAATACGCATGAATCCGTCCTCAAATGCACAAAAATTTTGCGTTTCCAGTGAGTTATCAGCGTTTTTTCTGAGTCTCGTTGAGAAATTTTTGACACTGTGAATCTGCTCAGAAGCAAGATTCTGCTTCAAAAGTGCGTTATATGGCAGAAACTAGCACCAAATACATCATATTTCGTGTTTTTGGGGTGCTATTTGCAGTTTTACAAACCTTGGAACCAGTCGAATCACGTTTTTCCGCGCAGATTTCCACAATCAAAAAGTTTATATTCCTATTCAAGACCTCATAATATGTATGAATCTATCGACAATAACATCATATTCCGTGTTTTCAGAGCGCTATCTGTAGTTATATGAAGTTTGAAATGAGTCAAAATTACCACATTCTGAGCAGTTTTAAAGTACCGCAAATCATATAAATCTATCCAATACAACATAATACGCACGAATCCGTCCTCAAATGCACAAAATTCTGCGTTTCCAGCAAGTTATTAGCGTTTTTTCTGAGTCTCGTTGAGGAATTTTTGACTCTGTAAATCTGCTCAGAAGTAAGATTCTGCTTCAAAAGTGCGTTATATGGCAGAATCTAGCACAAAATACATCAAATTCTGTGTTTTTAGAGTGCTATTTGCAGTTTTACAAACTTTGGAATAAGTCGAAATCACGCTTTCCGCGCAGATTTTTACAATCAAAAAGTGCATATTCCTATTGAGGACCTCATTATATGTATGAATCCATCGACAAAAAACATCATATTTACATGTTTTTAGAGCGCTATCTGCAGTTTTATGAAGTTTCAAATAACTCAAAATTACCACATTCTGAGCAGTTTCAAAGTATCGCAAATCACATAAATCTATCCAATACAACACGAAAAGCATGAATCCGTCCTCGATGCACAAAATTCTGCGTTTACAGCAATTTATCAGCGTTTTTTCTGAGTCTCGTTGAGAAATTTTTGACTCTGTAAATCTGCTCAGAAGCAAGATTTCACTTGAAAAAGTGCATTATATGGCAGAATCAAGCACCAAATACATCATATTTCGTGTTTTTAAAGTGCTATTCGCAGTTTTACAAACTTTAGGATAAGTAGAAATCACGCTTTTTCGCGCAGATTCTCACAATCAAAAAGTCCATACACCTACTCAGGACCTCATGATATGTATGAAATCTATCGACAAAAACACCATATTTGTGTTTTCTGCGCCCTATCTGCATTTATATGAAGTTTCCAATAACTCAAAATTACCACATTCTGAGCAGTTTCAAAGTATCGCAAATCCCATAAATCTATCCAATACAACATAATACGCATGAATCCGTCCTCGAAAGCACAAAATACTGCGCTTCCAGGGAGTTATCAGCGTTTTTCCCTAAGTCTCGTTGAGGAATTTTTGGCTCTGTAAATCTGCTTAGGAGTAAGATTTTGCTTCAAAAGTGCGTTATATGGGAAAATCTAACACCAAATACATCATATATCGTGTTTTTTAGGGTGCTATTTTTAGTTTTACAAACTTTGGAATAAGTCGTAATCACGCTTTTCCGCGCAGATTCTTACAATCAGAAAGTTCATATTCCTATTGAGGATCTCATTATATGTATGAATCTATCGAAAAAAACATCAAATTCATGTTTTTAGAGCGCTATCTGCAGTTATATGAAGTTTCAAATAACCCAAAATTACAACATTCTGAGCAGTTTCAAAGTATCGCAAATCACATAAATCTATCTAACACAACATAATACGCATGAATCCTTCCTCAAATGCACAAAATTTTGCGTTTCCAGCGAGTTATCAACGTTTTTTCTGAGTCTTGTTGAGAAATTTTTGATTCTGTAAATCTGCTCAGAAGGAAGATTTGCTTCAAAAGTGCGTCATATGGCAGAATATTGCACCAAATACGTCATATTTCGTGTTTTCAGAGTGCTATTTGCAGTTTTACAAACATTGGAATAGGTCGGAATGACGCTTTTCCGCGCAGATTTTTACAATCAAAAAGTTCATATTTTCACTTAGGACCCCATGATATGTATGAATCTATCGACAAAACATCATATTTAGTGTTTTCAGAGCGCTATCTGCAGTTATATGAAGTTTGAAATAAGTCAAAATTACCACATTCTGAGCAGTTTCAAAGTATCGCAAATCACATAAATCTATCCAATACAACTCAATACGCATGAATCCGTCCTTAAATGCCCAAAATTATGCGTTTCCAGCGAGTTATCAGCGTTTTTTCGGAGTCTCGTTGAGAAATTTTTGACTCTGCAAATCTGCTCGAAGCAAGAATTTGCTCCAAAAGTGCGTCATATGGCAGAATCTAGCACCAAATACATCATGATTTGTGTTTTTAGAGTGCTATTTGCAGTTTTACAAACTTTGGAATAAGTTGAAATCACGCTCTCCCGCGCAGATTTCACAATCAAGAAGTTCATATTCCTATCCAGGACCTCATAATATGTATGAATCTATCAACAAAAACATCATATTTCATCTTTTCAGAGCGCTATCTGCAGTTATATGAAGTTTGAAATAAGTTAAAATTATCACATTCTGAACAGTTTCAAAGTATCTCAAATTACATAAATCTATCCAATACAATATGATACGCACGAATATGTCCTCAAATGCCCAGAATTTTGCGTTTCCAGCGAGTTATCAGCGTTTTTTTTTGAGTCTTGTTGAGAAATTTTTTTTTTACCACATTCTGAGCAGTTTCAGAGTATCACAAATCACATAAATCTATTCAATATAACATTATACGCATGAATCCGTTCTCAAATGCACAAAATTTTGCGTTTCAAGCGAGTTATCAGCGTTTTTTCTGAGTCTCGTTGAGAAATTTTTGACTCTGTTAATCTGCCTAGAAGCAAGATTTTGCTTCAAAATGGCGTTATATGGCAGAATCTATCACGAAATACATCATATATAACGTTTTGAGAGTGCTATTTGCAGTTTTAACAAACTTTGGAATAAGTCGAAGCCACGCATTCCCGCGCAGATTTCCACAATCATAAAGTTCATATT
>CAXDIG010000250.1:0-28898 GCA_963989225.1 Dromius quadrimaculatus | reverse complement strand
AAGTCAAAATTACCACATTCTCAGCGGTTTCAAAGTATCGCAAATCACATAAATCTATCCAATACAACATAATACGCATGAATCCGTCCTCAAATGCACAAAATTCTGCGTTTCCAGCGAGTTATCAGCGTTTTTTTCTGAGTTTCGTTGAGAAATTTTTGATTTTGTAAATCTGCTCAGAAGCAAGATTTTGCTTCAGAAATGCGTTATATGGCAGAATCAAGCACCAGATACATCATATTTCGTGTTTTAAGAGTGCTATTCGCAGTTTCACAAACCTTTGGAATAAGTCCGAAATCACGCTTTTCCGGGCAGATTTTCACGATCAAAAAGTTCATATTCCTATTCAGGAACTCATAATATGTACGAATCCATCAACAAAAACATCGTATCTCGTGTTTCCAGAGCGCTATCTGCAGTTATATGAAGTTTAAAATGAGTCAAAATTACCAAATTCTCAGCGGTTTTCAAAGTATCGCAAATCACATGAATCTATCCAATACAACATAATACGCATGAATCTGTCCTCAAATGCACAAAATTCTGCGTTTCCAGCGAGTTATCAGCGATTTTTCTGAGTTTCGTTGAGAAATTTTTGATTCTGTAAATCTGCTCAGAAGCAAGATTTTGCTTCAGAAATGCGTTATATGGCAGAATCTAGCACCAAGTACATCATATTTCGTGTTTTTTAGAGTGCTATTCGCAGTTTTACAAACTTTGGAATAAGTCGAAATCACGCTTTCCGGGCAGATTTTCACGATCAAAAAGTTCATATTCCTATTCAGGAACTCATAATATGTATGGATCCATCAACAAAAACATCGTATCTCGTGTTTTCAGAGCGCTATCTGCAGTTATATGAAGTTTGAAATAAGTCAAAATTACCACATTCTCAGCGGTTTCAAAGTATCGCAAATCACATAAATCTATCCAATACAACATAATACGCATGAATCCGTCCTCAAATGCACAAAATTCTGCGTTTTCAGCGAGTTATCAGCGTTTTTTCTGAGTTCGTTGAGAAAGTTTTTGATTCTGTAAATCTGCTCAGAAGCAAGATTTTGCTTCAGAAATGCGTTATATGGCAGAAATCTAGCACCAAATACATCATATTTCGTGTTTTTAGAGTGCTATTCGCAGTTTTACAAACTTTGGAACAAGTCGAAATCACGCTTTTCCGGGCAGATTTATACGATCAAAAAGTTCATATTCCTATTCAGGAACTCATAATATGTATGAATCCATCAACAAAAATATCGTATCTCGTGTTTTCAGAGTGCTATCTGCAGTTATATGAAGTTTTGAAATAAGTCAAAATTACCACATTCTCAGCGGTTTCAAAGTATCGCAAATCACATAAATCTATCCAATACAACATAATACGCATGAATCTGTCCTCAAATGCACAAAATTCTGCGTTTCCAGCGAGTTATCAGCGTTTTTTCTGAGTTTCGTTGAGAAATTTTTGATTCTGTAAATCTGCTCAGAAGCAAGATTTTGCTTCAGAAATGCGTTATATGGCAGAATCTAGCACCAAATACATCATATTTCGTGTTTTTTAGAGTGCTATTCGCAGTTTTACAAACTTTGGAATAAGTCGAGATCACGCTTTTCCGGGCAGATTTTCACGATCAAAAAGTTCATATTCCTATTCAGGAACTCATAATATGTATGAATCCATCGACAAAAACATCGTATCTCGTGTTTTCAGAGCGCTACCTGCAGTTATATGTAGTTTGAAATAAGGTCAAAATTACCACATTCTCAGCGGGTTTCAAAGAATCGCAAATCACATAAATCTATCCAATACAACATAATACGCATGAATCCGTCCTCAAAATGCACAAAATTCTGCGTTTCCAGCAAGTTATCAGCGTTTTTTCAGAGTTTCGTTGAGAAATTTTTTGATTCTGTAAATCTGCTCAGAAGCAAGATTTTGCTTCAGAAATGCGTTTATATGGCAGAATCTAGAACCAAATACATCATATTCCGTGTTTTTAGAGTGCTATTCGCAGTTTTACAAACTTTGGAATAAGTCGAAATCACGCTTTTCCGGGCAGATTTTCACGATCAAAAAGTTCATTATTCCTATTCAGGAACTCATAATATGTATGAATCCATCAACAAAAACATCGTTATCTTGTGTTTGCAGAGCGCTATCTGCAGTTATATGAAGTTTGAAATAAGTCAAAATTAACACATTCTCAGCGGTTTCAAAGTATCGCAAATCACATAAATCTATCCAATACAACATAATACGCATGAATCTGTCCTCAAATGCACAAAATTTCTGCGTTTCCAGCGAGTTATCAGCGTTCTTTCTGAGTTTCGTTGAGAAATTTTTGATTTTGTAAATCTGCTCAGAAGCAAGATTTTTGCTTCAGAAATGCGTTATATGGCAGAATCTAGCACCAAATACATCATATTTCGTGTTTTTAGAGTGCTATTCGCAGTTTTACAAACTTTGGAATAAGTCGAAATCACGCTTTTCCGGGCAGATTTTCACGATCAAAAAGTTCATATTCCTATTCAGGAACTCATAATATGTATGAATCCATCAACAAAAACATCGTATCTCGTGTTTTCAGAGCGCTATCTGCAGTTATATGGAGTTTGAAATAAGTTAAAATTACCACATTCTCAGCGGTTTTCAGAGTATCGCAAATCACATAAATCTATCCAATACAACATAATACGCATGAATCTGTCCCTCAAATGCACAAAAACTCTGCGTTTCAGCGTTGTTTCATAGTTTCGTTGAGAAATTTTTTGATTATGTAAATCTGCTCAGAAGCAAGATTTTGCTTCAGAAATGCGTTATATGGCAGAATCTAGCACTAAATACATCATATTTCGTGTTTTTAGAGTGCTATTCGCAGTTTTACAACTTTGGAACAAGTCGAAATCACGCTTTTTCCGGGCAGATTTTCACGATCAAAAAGTTCATATTCCTATTCAGGAACTCATAATATGTATGAATCCATCAACAAAAATATCGTATCTCGTGTTTTCAGAGTGCTATCTGCAGTTATATGAAGTTTGAAATAAGTCAAAATTACCACATTCTCAGCGGTTTCAAAGTATCGCAAATCACATAAAATCTATCCAATACAACATAATACGCATGAATCTGTCCTCAAATGCACAAAATTCTGCGTTTCCAGCGAGTTATCAGCGTTTTTTCTGAGTTTCGTTGAGAAATTTTTGATTCTGTAAATCTGCTCAGAAGCAAGATTTTGCTTCAGAAATGCGTTATATGGCAGAATCTAGCACCAAATACATCATATTTCGTGTTTTTAGAGTGCTATTCGCAGTTTTACAAACTCTGGAATAAGTCGAAATCACGCTTTTCCGGGCAGATTTTCACGATCAAAAAGTTCATATTCCTATTCAGGAACTCATAATATGTATGAATCCATAAACAAAAACATCGTATCTCGTGTTTTCAGAGCGCTATCTGCAGTTATATGAAGTTTGAAATAAGTCAAAATTACCACATTCTCAGCGGTTTCGAAGTATCGCAAATCACATGAATCTATCCAATACAACATAATACGCATGAATCCGTCCTCAAATGCACAAAATTCTGCGTTTCCAGCGAGTTATCAGCGTTTTTTCTGAGTTTCGTTGAGAAATTCTTGATTCTGTAAATCTGCTCAGAAGCAAGATTTTGCTTCAGAAATGCGTTATATGGCAGAATCTAGCACCAAATACATCATATTTCGTGTTTTTAGAGTGCTATTCGCAGTTTTACAAACTTTGGAATAAGTCGAAATCACGCTTTTCCGGGCAGATTTTCACGATCAAAAAGTTCATATTCCTATTCAGGAACTCATAATATGTATGAATCCATCAACAAAAACATCGTATCTCGTGTTTTCAGAGCGCTATCTGCAGTTATATGAAGTTTGAAATAAGTCAAAATTACCACATTCTCAGCGGTTTCAAAGTATCGCAAATCACATAAATCTATCCAATACAACATAATACGCATGAATCTGTCCTCAAATGCACAAAATTCTGCGTTTCCAGCGAGTTATCAGCGTTTTTTCTGAGTTTCGTTGAGAAATTTTTGATTCTGTAAATCTGCTCAGAAGCAAGATTTTGCTTCAGAAATGCGTTATATGGCAGAATCTAGCACCAAATACATCATATTTCGTGTTTTTAGAGTGCTATTCGCAGTTTTACAAACTTTGGAATAAGTCGAAATCACGCTTTTCCGGGCAGATTTTCACGATCAAAAAGTTCATATTCCTATTCAGGAACTCATAATATGTATGAATCCATCAACAAAAACATCGTATCTCGTGTTTTCAGAGCGCTATCTGCAGTTATATGAAGTTTGAAATAATTCAAAATTACCACATTCTCAGCGGTTTCAAAGTATCGCAAATCACATAAATCTATCCAATACAACATAATACGCATGAATCTGTCCTCAAATGCACAAAATTCTGCGTTTCCAGCGAGTTATCAGCGTTTTTTCTGAGTTTCGTTGAGAAATTTTTGATTCTGTAAATCTGCTCAGAAGCAAGATTTTGCTTCAGAAATGCGTTATATGGCAGAATCTAGCACCAAATACATCATATTTCGTGTTTTTAGAGTGCTATTCGCAGTTTTACAAACTTTGGAATAAGTCGAAATCACGCTTTTCCGGGCAGATTTTCACGATCAAAAAGTTCATATTCCTATTCAGGATCTCATAATATGTATGAATCCATCAACAAAAACATCGTATCTCGTGTTTTCAGAGCGCTATCTGCAGTTATATGAAGTTTGAAATAAGTCAAAATTACCACATTCTCAGCGGTTTCAAAGTATCGCAAATCACATAAATCTATCCAATACAACATAATACGCATGAATCTGTCCTCAAATGCACAAAATTCTGCGTTTCCAGCGAGTTATCAGCGTTTTTTCTGAGTTTCGTTGAGAAATTTTTGATTCTGTAAATCTGCTCAGAAGCAAGATTTTGCTTCAGAAATGCGTTATATGGCAGAATCTAGCACCAAATACATCATATTTCGTGTTTTTAGAGTGCTATTCGCAGTTTTACAAACTTTGGAATAAGTCGAAATCACGCTTTTCCGGGCAGATTTTCACGATCAAAAAGTTCATATTCCTATTCAGGAACTCATAATATGTATGAATCCATCAACAAAAACATCGTATCTCGTGTTTTCAGAGCGCTATCTGCAGTTATATGAAGTTTGAAATAAGTCAAAATTACCACATTCTCAGCGGTTTCAAAGTATCGCAAATCACATAAATCTATCCAATACAACATAATACGCATGAATCTGTCCTCAAATGCACAAAATTCTGCGTTTCCAGCGAGTTATCAGCGTTTTTTCTGAGTTTCGTTGAGAAATTTTTGATTCTGTAAATCTGCTCAGAAGCAAGATTTTGCTTCAGAAATGCGTTATATGGCAGAATCTAGCACCAAATACATCATATTTCGTGTTTTTAGAGTGCTATTCGCAGTTTTACAAACTTTGGAATAAGTCGAAATCACGCTTTTCCGGGCAGATTTTCACGATCAAAAAGTTCATATTCCTATTCAGGAACTCATAATATGTATGAATCCATCAACAAAAACATCGTATCTCGTGTTTTCAGAGCGCTATCTGCAGTTATATGAAGTTTGAAATAAGTCAAAATTACCACATTCTCAGCGGTTTCAAAGTATCGCAAATCACATAAATCTATCCAATACAACATAATACGCATGAATCTGTCCTCAAATGCACAAAATTCTGCGTTTCCAGCGAGTTATCAGCGTTTTTTCTGAGTTTCGTTGAGAAATTTTTGATTCTGTAAATCTGCTCAGAAGCAAGATTTTGCTTCAGAAATGCGTTATATGGCAGAATCTAGCACCAAATACATCATATTTCGTGTTTTTAGAGTGCTATTCGCAGTTTTACAAACTTTGGAATAAGTCGAAATCACGCTTTTCCGGGCAGATTTTCACGATCAAAAAGTTCATATTCCTATTCAGGAACTCATAATATGTATGAATCCATCAACAAAAACATCGTATCTCGTGTTTTCAGAGCGCTATCTGCAGTTATATGAAGTTTGAAATAAGTCAAAATTACCACATTCTCAGCGGTTTCAAAGTATCGCAAATCACATAAATCTATCCAATACAACATAATACGCATGAATCTGTCCTCAAATGCACAAAATTCTGCGTTTCCAGCGAGTTATCAGCGTTTTTTCTGAGTTTCGTTGAGAAATTTTTGATTCTGTAAATCTGCTCAGAAGCAAGATTTTGCTTCAGAAATGCGTTATATGGCAGAATCTAGCACCAAATACATCATATTTCGTGTTTTTAGAGTGCTATTCGCAGTTTTACAAACTTTGGAATAAGTCGAAATCACGCTTTTCCGGGCAGATTTTCACGATCAAAAAGTTCATATTCCTATTCAGGAACTCATAATATGTATGAATCCATCAACAAAAACATCGTATCTCGTGTTTTCAGAGCGCTATCTGCAGTTATATGAAGTTTGAAATAAGTCAAAATTACCACATTCTCAGCGGTTTCAAAGTATCGCAAATCACATAAATCTATCCAATACAACATAATACGCATGAATCTGTCCTCAAATGCACAAAATTCTGCGTTTCCAGCGAGTTATCAGCGATTTTTCTGAGTTTCGTTGAGAAATTTTTGATTCTGTAAATCTGCTCAGAAGCAAGATTTTGCTTCAGAAATGCGTTATATGGCAGAATCTAGCACCAAATACATCATATTTCGTGTTTTTAGAGTGCTATTCGCAGTTTTACAAACTTTGGAATAAGTCGAAATCACGCTTTTCCGGGCAGATTTTCACGATCAAAAAGTTCATATTCCTATTCAGGAACTCATAATATGTATGAATCCATCAACAAAAACATCGTATCTTGTGTTTTCAGAGCGCTATCTGCAGTTATATGAAGTTTGAAATAAGTCAAAATTACCACATTCTCAGCGGTTTCAAAGTATCGCAAATCACATAAATCTATCCAATACAACATAATACGCATGAATCTGTCCTCAAATGCACAAAATTCTGCGTTTCCAGCGAGTTATCAGCGTTTTTTCTGAGTTTCGTTGAGAAATTTTTGATTCCGTAAATCTGCTCAGAAGCAAGATTTTGCTCTAGAAATGCGTTATATGGCAGAATCTAGCATCAAATACATCATATTTCGTGTTTTTAGAGTGCTATTCGCAGTTTTACAAACTTTGGAATAAGTCGAAATCACGCTTTTCCGGGCAGAGTTTCACGATCAAAAAGTTCATATTTCTATTCAGGAACTCATAATATGTATGAATCCATCAACAAAAACATCGTATCTCGTGTTTTCAGAGCGCTATCTGCAGTTATATGAAGTTTGAAATAAGTCAAAATTACCACATTCTCAGCGGCTTCAAAGTATCGCAAATCACATAAATCTATCCAATACAACATAATACGCATGAATCCGTCCTCAAATGCACAAAATTCTGCGTTTCCAGCGAGTTATCAGCGTTTTTTTCTGAGTTTCGTTGAGAATTTTTTGATTATGTAAATCTGCTCAGAAGCATGATTTTGCTTCAGAAATGCGTTATATGGCAGAATCTAGCACCAAATACATCATATTTCATGTTTTAAGAGTGCTATTCGCAGTTTTACAAACTTTGGAATGAGTCGAAATCACGCTCTTCCGGGCAGATTTTCACGATCAAAAAGTTCATATTCCTATTCAGACACTCATAATATGTATGAATTAATCAACAAAAACATCGTATCTCGTGTTTTTCAGAGCGCTATCTGCAGTTATATGAAATTTGAAATAAGTCAAAATTACCACATTCTCAGCGGTTTCAAAGTATCGCAAATCACATAAATCTATCCAATACAATATGATACGCATTAATCCGTCCTCAAATGCACAAAATTTTGCGTTTCCAGCGAGTTATCAGCGATTTTTCTGAGTTTTCGTTGAGAAATTTTGATTCTGTAAATCTGCTCAGAAGCAAGTTTTACAAACTTTGGATTAAGTCGAAATCACGCTTTTCCGGGCAGATTTTCACGATCAAAAAGGTCCATATTCCTATTCAGGAACTCATAATATGTATGAATCCATCAACAAAAACATCGTATCTCGTGTTTTCAGAGCGCTATCTGCAGTTATATGAAGTTTGAAATAAGTCAAAATTACCACATTCTCAGGGGTTTCAAAGTATCGCAAATCACATAAATCTATCCAATACAACATAATACGCATGAATCTGTCCTCAAATGCACATAATTCTGCGTTTTCCAGCGAGTTATCAGCGTTTTTTTTCTGAGTTTCGTTGAGAAATTTTTGATTCTGTAAATCTGCTCAGAAGCAAGATTTTGCTTCAGAAATGCGTTATATGGCAGAAATCTAGCATCAAATACATCATATTTCGTGTTTTTAGAGTGCTATTCGCAGTTTTACAAACTCTGGAATAAGTCGAAATCACGCTTTTCCGGGCAGATTTTCACTTTCAAAAAGTTCATATTTCTATCCAGGAACTCATAATATGTATGAATCCATCAACAAAAACATCGTATTTCGTGTTTTCAGAGCGCTATCTGCAGTTATATGAAGTTTGAAATAAGTCAAAATTACCACATTCTCAGCGGTTTCAAAGTATCGCAAATCACATAAATCTATCCAATACAACATAATACGCATGAATCCGTCCTCAAATGCACAAAATTTTGCGTTTCCAGCGAGTTATCAGCGTTTTTTCTGAGTTTCGTTGAGAAATTTTTGATTCTGTAAATCTGCTCAGAAGCAAGATTTTGCTTCAGAAATGCGTTATATGGCAGAATCTAACACCAAATACATCATATTTCGTGTTTTTAGAGTGCTATTCGCAGTTTTACAAACTTTGGAATAAGTCGAAATCACGCTTTTCCGGGCAGATTTTCACGATCAAAAAGTTCATAGTCCTATTCAGGAACTCATAATATGTATGAATCCATCAACAAAAACATCGTATCTCGGGTTTTCAGAGTGCTATCTGCAGTTATATGAAGTTTGAAATAAGTCAGAATTACAACATTCTCAGCGGTTTCAAAGTATCGCAAATCACATAAATCTATCCGAAACAACATAATACGCATGAATCTGTTCTCAAATGCACAGAATTCTGCGTTTCCAGCGAGTTATCAGCGATTTCTCTGAGTTTCGTTGAGAAATTTTTGATTCTGTAAATCTGCTCAGAAGCAAGATTTTGCTTCAGAAATGCGTTATATGGCATTATCTAGCATCAAATACATCATCATATTTCGTGTTTTTAGAGTGCTATTCGCAGTTTCACAAACTTTGGAATAAGTCGAAATCACGCTTTTCCGGGCAGATTTTCACGATCAAAAAGTTCATATTCCTATTCAGGAACTCATAATATGTATGAGTCCATCAACAAAAACATCGTATCTCGTGTTTTCAGAGCGCTATCTGCAGTTATATGAAGTTTGAAATAAGTCAAAATTACCACATTCTCAGCGGTTTCAAAGTATCGCAAATCACATAAATCTATCCAATACAACATAATACGCATTGTACCTTTTCCTATTTCCAAGGTTGCAGTAGGAAATAAAAAAGGTAATGTTTCTTCACTATTTGGTGGCAAAAACTTAATGTACTGCTGATTGACACTAAATTTAAGTAATGGAATATCCTACCTTGAAAGTGAAGACCCAGGCTAGCTATTAACAAGGGCACCAGAAATATTTTACCTGAAAAATAGGAAATGGGCGCCACTCCCAGGAAATGATCAAAGGAGAAAAAGGTACTATTCTGGGAGACAATAGCGACAGCAAAAAAAAGAAATAAAGCATAGACGTCGAAATCAATTTTAAATAAAATTATTATTAATTTCAAGCAAAGAATTCCAAAATTATAATCCAAAAAAATTTGTAACTTACGAAAATGATTGAAGTTATTATACAAAAACAAAATCTCACTGCAACAGCCAAAAGGGAACTGGAGAGCACGTCACAGACGTTCAAAATTACGTTACAAAAACTAGCTAAATATCCTCTTCAGGCGGAACTCAAGACTAGTATCGGCAGAGGAGATAGATGTCGAATTGGTAGCCACAAAAACAACGTCAGACAAGAACGTTCCCTGAATTAAGTAAAGTTGATCTTGCGTCTTATAGGGCTTTGATAAATACCCAACGGTCCTTGAAGGTGTTAAGGTTGGCCGTGCGCTTGGTCGTCAACTTCGGGAGATATTAATGTTCTTCTTAAATTCGTAGACGTGTTGATGTTTTTCTTAATTTGAAGTTGGTCAAAAACTAGTCTCAAGTGGCCACAGGTCCCTAAGATTCCTAGCAGTTTACACTGAAAACAAACAACCCAACCAGTATCCAATTCAACTGAAACAGGAGGTTCCTACAAAAAAAATTGGAGAGCTCTCTTCAAACGTGAAGCGTTAAACTTGAATGAATAAATTTAGATTCAATTAAAAAAAAACTAATAAACTGTAAAATTTAGTTAAAGTTAAATAAAATAATCAGTAAGTTATTTATTTGTCTGATTTTAAATAGTGCACTAAAAATTTACAAAGTTAAAAAACTACGCTGAGCATTAAAGAGAAGAAAAAAAAAACACAGACGAGTCAATAAATTTACGAACGTGGTTCGTTACTAAAAAAAATTGGATCAATCTTCACAAACTCGTAGGATTTTCCAGCTTAAAAACGGGAACTAAAGCCCACAACAAAATATTTTAAACTTTGGAAACAAAAAACTACTAAACAACGTAAGAAACTAAACTACGAGTTGTTGAATGACAAATCCGCAACGCGTTGGATCCAAAATATAGTTAAATTATGTATTATCAACCACTTTCACTAATCATTCATACAGCACACATACTTAGGTGAGGAAAGGTAAAGGGAGGAACGAAGATAGCCACAAATCTCGTAGGTTTTATTACTCCGAGTGTATATATAAAAAAAATCGCGTATCACCGAATCGATATCCGCCTGATCGCGTTTGGTAGTAAAAAAAAAATTTAAAACAGAAATACAAAAAAAAAACCGGTAAATTACAAAAAAGGAATGTCGTCTCTTGTAGACGGAAAATTATGGTAAACTAGGGCAGGTAGCAACTAGACATGTGTACGAAACACTATCAATAGTAATAATTATCAAAACTAATCTGAATACAAAACATCAGAAATAGTTAAACGAATCTTCCCGAGGAAGGACAACAAACAATAATAACCTCCTAAAGAGGAAAAGACCAGCTCCTACGACCGGAACGGCTATTGCCTACGCTAATATAAGATTTAGAAAAAAAATAAATTTAGAACAAAAATATCAATTTGGTAGAAAAGTTTCAAGGTAGTAAAAAGGTGCTGAACACAAAAAACTAACAAATAATAAAGGATGAAAGAAATAAATTTGGAAAACAAAAGGTTAACCACGCGGGTCGCCTCAAACGAAATCACTAGAAAAATAATACTAAATTTGGAATACGTGAACAAAATAATAAACGAAATACTTACAAAATCATAACACTGATTTTAATTAAATAAAATAATCACCAAATTTAGAACAACAAGAAAAATCACAAGACTACTCAAAAACAAACGTCTGCAACAACAGCTCGGAAGCAAGAGAGCGAGGAAGAAGCAGACGCGTCGACTCCCCAAGAGAGCGCTTCAATCAAGTGTCGGACGAACGTACTATTTTACAAAATTAGTGCGAATCTGCTACATAGATGGCGACATGTGTATGCAATGGGAAAACAATTGTACAAAAAAAAAGACGTCAGACGAAATTTTGTAACACTGCCCCTCCACGAAAAAGGAATTTTTCTTGAAAAGAAAAATTTCTAAGAATAGGGACGAAATAGGAGGTAGCAAATTATAAGTAGGGGTCGATTTGGGACGTAACGAAATATGTGTAAAAAGAATTTTAAGAAAATGTAAAATATTTTGTAACAAAACTATTGATTTGAAGAATTATCATCATCAGAAGGATGAGGCTTTAGGTCTTTTATGTGCCAACGTCCTAAGTCGCGGCCATTTAGGTCGTGAAGTTGATAAACTAATTTAGAAATTTTCTTGTGTATTACACAAGGAATGTATTTAGGAGCTAAAGAGGCAGAGAAATGTTTGGTAGCATCAGAAAGTACGTAATTACGTTTCCAAACTGAATCACCTACAAAGAATTCTAAAGAACGTCTACGAAGGTTATAGCGTTTAGCGGAGCGGTCATATGAAGATATAATTTTCTTCTGAACTAGTTGGAAATTAGTATGCAATTCTTTAAATGAATTAGCATAAGTAGCTGGAGTATCAGATAAAATGGTATCAGGTGGAGTGGAGTAAAAAGTTCCGGATAAGGGTACGTGACGGCCAAAGTTAAGATATGCTGGAGTAAAACCAGTAACTTCGTGAACAGAAGTACGTATTGCTTGACCAATTTGGGGTAAATTCACATCCCAAGCGCGGTGGTTGTCTTTAATAAAGGATCGAATAGCGGTTTTAATGATTCTATTGGTGCGTTCTACAAAATTTATTTGCGGGTGGTATTTAGCATTGTACCACAGTTTTGGAACTTGATATTTTTTCAGCAAACGACGAAACTCGTCACAATTGAACTGAGTACCATTATCACAAATTACAATTTGAGGGACTCCAAAGAGAAGAAAGACATCACGTTCTAGAATAGTAGTAATACTTTTAGAAGTAGCTTGACGAAGTGGAAATAATAAAGGAAATTTTGAAAACCAATCTGATACTACTAATAAATGCATATTCCCATGTGATGATCGAGGAAAAGGACCCATTAAATCAATGGCGATGGCCTGCCAAGGATAGTTAATTTTCTTAGGCTCTCCCATATGGCCTAAAGAAGGTAATTGAGAAGGTTTTTGAGATAAACAAATTTTACATTGCGTTACAAATCGGTGTACGGAACGTCTCATACCGGGCCAATAGTATGTTTCGGAAAGACGACGAAGGGTTTTAAATACGCCAAAATGACCAGAAGTAGTAGCAGAGTGAGCTTCTTTGAGAATTTCATCCCTTAGATCTGAGGGAACGACTATTTTCCATGGAGATAAATTAACAGCACGGTTCTGCGGAACAAGTTTATAAATTGTATGGTCTTCTACACGCCATCCTGGATAATCAGAAGGAGAAGCAAGAATTGAAGTACGAAGATTTATATACCATGGATCTGAGTTATCGGCTGGTACAAATAAAGTTGAAATTGTTAATGGAGCACGTGAAAGAGCATCTGGGACAGTATTTAGTTTTCCAGGTCTATGTGAAAGTTGAAAATCAAACTGTTGAAGCTTAACAGCCCAACGAGCAAGTTTACCTGTGGGATCCTGCATTCTCATAAGCCATAATAGTGAATGATGGTCAGTAATAACAGTAAAAGAAGTACCTTCGACATAAGGACGAAATTTGGTAATAGCGAAAAGAACGGCTAAACATTCGCGTTCAGTAACTGAGTAATTACGTTCAGTGCGCGTAAGAGTACGACTTGCATAAGCAATGGCATGTTCTTCGCCAGAGAAATCTTGAGATAATACAGCGGCTATGCCGTAATTTGAAGCATCAGTTTGAATGGTAAATGGTTTTGTAAAATCTGGACTAGCCAAAACAGGTGAAGAAGTGAGTGAAGATTTTAATTTATCAAAAGCTTGAAGAGCTTCTTGATCCCAAGTAACAATATTAGATTTGCGTTTTCCTTTAGTTAAAGCAGTGATAGGAGCTGAAAGACATGAAAATTGAGGTACAAAACGCCGATACCAGGAAGCTAAACCTAAAAATCGTTTAATTTCCGTAACTGTTCGTGGCAAAGGGTAGTTATTAATGGCGGCAACTTTGTCTGGGTCGGTACGTAATCCTTGTTTGTCAACTACGAAGCCAAGATAATTTAAAGAGGGTTTACAAAATTCACATTTTCCAAAGTTGATAGTAAGACCTGCATTTTTAAGTCGATTAGGAATATCAAAGAGCACTGACAAGTGTTCTTCGAAGGTGGAAGTACAAATTATAATGTCGTCCAAATAAACGAAAACAGACTTATGTAAAAGTGGACCAAGAACGGCATCCATTAATCTTTGCAAGGCTTGAGGAGCATTTGTAAGACCGAAAGCGATTCGCGTGAACTCAAATAAACCTCGATTTGGCACAGTGAAGGCGGTTTTTTCACAAGAAGCGTCATCAAGTGGAATTTGCCAGAAAGCGCTTTTTAAATCAATTGAAGACAAATAGTTAGCATCGCGTAATCGATCCAAGATGTCATTGACTAAAGGCAAAGGATAAGCATCCTTTTTGGTAACTGAATTAAGTTTACGGCCATCAAAACAAAAACGGGGCTCTCCAGATTTTTTCTTCACGATTAGAACGGGGGACGACCAAGCACTTTTTGAAGGACTTACTACACCGAGTGCAAGCATTTTATCTAATTCTTGATGCAAGATGGACAACATAGCTGGAGAGACAGAATGATATCGTTGTTTAATAGGAGTGGCATCGCCAGTATCAATTGAATACGTAAGACAATGAGTGCGTCCAAGAGGTTTTGAGCCAAGTTCTTTGAAAGAATCTATGACTACTTGTAGAGCAGCAGTTTGAGAAGTAGTTAATTCGGTAGAATCATGTAGTGAACTAAAAGCATTAATAGTCGGCCTAGAATTCCATAAATTATCTTTGAAATTGACATGAATATTGAAAGTTTGCCAGAAATCGGTACCTAATATGACAGATTGTTCAAGGGCAGGAACTATTAAAAAGTCTATATAATGAGTGACTGAATCTGCAGTGATAGGAACGGTAACTTTTCCATTGACTTGTTGAGAAGCACCATCTGCAGTAGATACAGTAGGTTCTTTAGAAGGTAAAAGGGGTATATTATTAGCAGAAAGTAAAGAAATGCCTTTATTTCCTAGTACAGAAACGTTAGCACCCGAATCTAATAGAGCGACAACAGGAGTTTTTCCGAAAAGAATTTTAACAAAAGGTCGCGAGTCTAAATTAGGATGATGAATAATAGGCGAAATGGTAGGACTTTTACAGAATTTAGCTACAGTTTTCAGCCAGTCATTCCAAGCTGAACGGTCAGTCTTAATAAAAGATCGTGTGCGTCGGCGACTGAAACAACGCGATCCTATTCGTTTTTTGAACAATGTGGGCATGTAAAACGAGTGACATTTTTATAACCGCAACTATAACAATGCTTATTATGAGGCTTTGGGCATTGAGGCGCTAAATGATTTGGATCATCACAATTAAAACACTTACGAGTATTTTGATTTTTAGAAGGTGTCGTGTGCACAGTATTCACACGAGAAGAAGATGCAACGGGACTTTGGTAAGCTAATTCTGGCTCTAGTAATTTATTTGTACGAGAAGGTGGAGGTTTAAACTTTCCAACCCTATGTTCTGTGTTTTCTTTGAGTTTACAAACACTAATAAGATGTTCGATGGTAGGAGATTGCAAAACGGCGATATCCTGCTGAAAGCGAGGCTGTAAATTTCGTAAAACCAAAGTTAGAAAAGATTTTGCATCTGGTTTAATTTGTAAGCGGCTACACAACGATTTCAAAACAGCAACAAAAAGTTCGGTTTTTTCATCAATACCCTGAGTACGAGATTGTATTTCTTGCCAAAGTTCGAATTCATAATCTGATGGAAGAAAAGCTTGTTTTAAGCGAGAACATAAATCATCCCATGATTGAATATCATCTCGAATTGCACGAAACCAAATTAAAGCAGGTCCAGTAAATAGTTCGCTAGCATGTTTAGGCAAATTAGCTAAAGAAACACCTCGAGAAGTAGCTAGTTCAGTTACACGTTCTAAAAAAGAGTTGACACTGCCGGTACCATCGAATTTTAAATTCCATTTATAGACGTCAGGAACTGAAGAATAAGTAGGTTGTAAATTATTTGTTAACGGTGAAACGACTGGAGATGGAACAGTCAAATCAAAAATAGGTTGTCGTAGAGATAGATGTTGTGATGGTGCATTTAAAGGTTGTGAAAAACCGTAAGAAGAATAATTTGGGGTGTCAATCAAAGTTGGATGTTCTACTGGGGTCGGTGGAGTAGAATTTGGTAAGGATACGTATTGATTATTGAAAGAAATAAGATCGGCTTCAGCCAAAGGAGCTTGTAATCGCGAAAAGTTGTCGAGCTGTGTTCGCAAATCAGCTATAAGAGCTAATAGGTTTGGACAAGGTTGAACTGAATTTAAACGTAAAACGCGATTGTAAAGGTAATCTAATCGCAACGAAATAGCACGAGAATTATCATTATTGATTTGGGCTATCTTACCGCGTAAATCCAGTAGCTTCTGTTGACATGTCGCGTTTTCAGTGGCTGGTATATAATTGTGTGGTATAGGAGATGGATTCCTATTTATTCCTTCAACTTGCAGCAATCCTCTCAATATAGGTTTTAAATCCACCGACAAATTATTGATCTTAACACCTCGGTTTCCTAGTTCATATAACAACTCATCCTCTGTAAGGTATTCGATGCATTCGGGCTTCATCTTGGTATGTACCTCAGAAAAGTTTATTTGATTAGTAATTGCACAAAAAGGAGTTGTAGAGGTATCTTGCATATGCTAGAGGAAAAATAGTAATGATAGAAAGAAAAGAGTAGAAGGATTTCAGGATGAATATTTCCAGTTTTCTTTTCGATGTCAAAGTTTGTGCAACCAATTGGAGAAGCAAAAAAAAGTATTTATTTGAATTGCAACAAAATTCAAGGCTGAACAAAGTTAAGGGCCCCACGTTCGGACGTCAGTGTACCTTTTCCTATTTCCAAGGTGGCAGTAGGAAATTAAAAACGGTAATGTTTCTTCACTATTTGGTGGCAAAAACTTAATGTACTGCTGATTGACACTAAATTTAAGTAATGGAATATCCTACCTTGAAAGTGAAGACCCAGGCTAGCTATTAACAAGGGCACCAGAAATATTTTACCTGAAAAATAGGAAATGGGCGCCACTCCCAGGAAATGATCAAAGGAGAAAAAGGTACTATTCTGGGAGACAATAGCGACAGCAAAAAAAAGAAATAAAGCATAGACGTCGAAATCAATTTTAAATAAAATTATTATTAATTTCAAGCAAAGAATTCCAAAATTATAATCCAAAAAAATTTGTAACTTACGAAAATGATTGAAGTTATTATACAAAAACAAAATCTCACTGCAACAGCCAAAAGGGAACTGGAGAGCACGTCACAGACGTTCAAAATTACGTTACAAAAACTAGCTAAATATCCTCTTCAGGCGGAACTCAAGACTAGTATCGGCAGAGGAGATAGATGTCGAATTGGTAGCCACAAAAACAACGTCAGACAAGAACGTTCCCTGAATTAAGTAAAGTTGATCTTGCGTCTTATAGGGCTTTGATAAATACCCAACGGTCCTTGAAGGTGTTAAGGTTGGCCGTGCGCTTGGTCGTCAACTTCGGGAGATATTAATGTTCTTCTTAAATTCGTAGACGTGTTGATGTTTTTCTTAATTTGAAGTTGGTCAAAAACTAGTCTCAAGTGGCCACAGGTCCCTAAGATTCCTAGCAGTTTACACTGAAAACAAACAACCCAACCAGTATCCAATTCAACTGAAACAGAAGGTTCCTACAAAAAAAATTGGAGAGCTCTCTTCAAACGTGAAGCGTTAAACTTGAATGAATAAATTTAGATTCAATTGAAAAAAAAATAATAAACTGTAAAATTTAGTTAAAGTTAAATAAAATAATCAGTGTTATTTATTTGTCTGATTTTAAATAGTGCACTAAAAATTTACAAAGTAAAAAAACTACGCTGAGCATTAAAGAGAAGAAAAAAAAACACAGAAAATACAAAGTCTAGCAGGACAAGAAAAAGGATTTATTAGCGACGAGTCAATAAATTTACGAACGTGGTTCGTTACTAAAAAAAATTGGATCAATCTTCACAAACTCGTAGGATTTTCCAGCTTAAAAACGGGAACTAAAGCCCACAACAAAATATTTTAAGCTTCGGAAACAAAAAACTACTAAACAACGTAAGAAACTAAACTACGAGTTGTTGAATGACAAATCCGCAACGCGTTGGATCCAAAATATAGTTAAATTATGTATTATCAACCACTTTCACTAATCATTCATACAGCACACATACTTAGGTGAGGAAAGGTAAAGGGAGGAACGAAGATAGCCACAAATCTCGTAGGTTTTATCACTCCGAGTGTATATATAAAAAAAATCGCGTATCACCGAATCGATATCCGCCTGATCGCGTTTGGTAGTAAAAAAAAAATTTAAAACAGAAATACAAAAAAAAAAACCGGTAAATTACAAAAAAGGAATGTCGTCTCTTGTAGACGGAAAATTATGGTAAACTAGGGCAGGTAGCAACTAGACATGTGTACGAAACACTATCAATAGTAATAATTATCAAAACTAATCTGAATACAAAACATCAGAAATAGTTAAACGAATCTTCCCGAGGAAGGACAACAAACAATAATAACCTCCTAAAGAGGAAAAGACCAGCTCCTACGACCGGAACGGCTATTGCCTACGCTAATATAAGATTTAGAAAAAAAATAAATTTAGAACAAAAATATCAATTTGGTAGAAAAGTTTCAAGGTAGTAAAAAGGTGCTGAACACAAAAAACTAACAAATAATAAAGGATGAAAGAAATAAATTTGGAAAACAAAAGGTTAACCACGCGGGTCGCCTCAAACGAAATCACTAGAAAAATAATACTAAATTTGGAATACGTGAACAAAATAATAAACGAAATACTTACAAAATCATAACACTGATTTTAATTAAATAAAATAATCACCAAATTTAGAACAACAAGAAAAATCACAAGACTACTCAAAAACAAACGTCTGCAACAACAGCTCGGAAGCAAGAGAGCGAGGAAGAAGCAGACGCGTCGATTCCCCAAGAGAGCGCTTCAATCAAGTGTCGGACGAACGTACTATTTTACAAAATTAGTGCGAATCTGCTACATAGATGGCGACATGTGTATGCAATGGGAAAACAATTGTACAAAAAAAAGACGTCAGACGAAATTTTGTAACAGCATGAATCCGTCCTCAAATGCACAAAATTCTGCGTTTCCAGCGAGTTATCAGCGTTTTTTCTGAGTTTCGTTGATAAATTTTTGATTCTGTAAATCTGCTTAGAAGCAAGATTTTGCTTCAGAAATGCGTTAAATGGCAGAATCTAGCACCAAATACATCATATTTCGTGTTTTTAGAGTGCTATTCGCAGTTTCACAAACTTTGGAATAAGTCGAAATCACGCTTTTCCGGGCAGATTTTCACGATCAAAAAGTTCATATTCCCATTCAGGAACTCATGATATGTATGAATCCATCAACAAAAACATCGTATCTCGTGTTTTCAGCGCGCTATCTGCAGTTATATGAAATTTGAAATAAGTCAAAATTACCACATTCTCAGCGGTTTCAAAGTATCGCAAATCACATATATCTATCCAATACAACATAATACGCATTAATCCGTCCTCAAATGCACAAAATTCTGCGTTTCCAGCGAGTTATCAGCGATTTTTCTGAGCTTCGTTGAGAAATTTTCGATTCTGTAAATCTGCTCAGAAGCAGGATTTTGCTTCAAAAATGCGTTATATGGCAGAATCTAGCACCAAATACATCATACTTCGTGTTTTTAGAGTGCTATTCGCAGTTTTACAAACTTTGGAATAAGTCGAAATCACGCTTTTCCGGGCAGATTTTCACGATCAAAAAGTTCATATTCCTATTCAGGAACTCATAATATGTATGAATCCATCAACAAAAACATCGTATCTCGTGTTTTCAGAGCGCTATCTGCAGTTATATGAAGTTTGAAATAAGTCAAAATTACCACATTCTCAGCGGTTTCAAAGTATCGCAAATCACATAAATCTATCCAATACAACATAATACGCATGAATCCGTCCTCAAATGCACAAAATTCCGCGTTTCCAGCAAGTTATCAGCGTTTTATCTGAGTTTTCGTTGAGAAATTTTTGATTCTGTAAACTGCTCAGAAGCAAGATTTTGCTTCAGAAAATGCGTTATATGGCAGAATCTAACACCAAATACATCATATTTCGTGTTTTTAGAGTGCTATTCGCAGTTTTACAAACTTTGGAATAAGTCGAAATCACGCTTTTCCGGGCAGATTTTCACGATCAAAAAGTTCATAGTCCTATTCAGGAACTCATAATATGTATGAATCCATCAACAAAAACATCGTATCTCGGGTTTTCAGAGCGCTATCTGCAGTTATATGAAGTTTGAAATAAGTCAAAATTACCACATTCTCAGCGGTTTCAAAGTATCGCAAATCACATAAATCTATCCAATACAACATAATACGCATGAATCTGTCCTCAAATGCACAAAATTCCGCGTTTCCAGCGAGTTATCAGCGTTTTTTCTGAGTTTCGTTGAGAAACTTTTGATTCTGTAAATCTGCTCAGAAGCAAGATTCTGCTTCAGAAATGCGTTATATGGCAGAATTCTAGCATCAAATACATCATCATATTTCGTGTTTTTAGAGTGCTATTCGCAGTTTTACAAACTTTGGAATAAGTCGAAATCACGCTTTTCCGGGCAGATTTTCACGATCAAAAAGTTCATATTCCTATTCAGGAACTCATAATATGTATGAATCCATCAACAAAAACATCGTATCTCGTGTTTTCAGAGCGCTATCTGCAGTTATATGAAGTCAAAATTACCACATTCTCAGCGGTTTCAAAGTATCGCAATCACATAAATCTATCCAATACAACATAATACGCATAAGTCCGTCCTCAAATGCACAGAATTCTGCGTTTCCAGCGAGTTATCAGCGTTTTTTTCTGAGTTTCGTTGAGAAATTTTTGATTCTGTAAATCTGCTCAGAAGCAAGATTTTGCTTCAGAAATGCGTTATATGGCAGAATCTAGCACCAAATACAACATATTTCGTGTTTTAAGAGTGCTATTCGCAGTTTTACAAACTTTGAAATAAGTCGAAATCACGCTTTTCCGGGCAGATTTTCACGATCAAAAAGTTCATATTCCTATTCAGAAACTCATAATATGTATGAATCAATCAACAAAAACATCGTATCTCGTGTTTTCAGAGCGCTATCTGCAGTTATATGAAGTTTGAAATAAGTCAAAATTACCACATTGCTCAGCGGTTTCAAAATATCGCAAATCACATAAATCTATCCAATACAACATAAGTCGCATGAATCTGTCTTCAAATGCACAAAATTCTGCGTTTCCAGCGAGTTATCAGCGTTTTTTCTGAGTTTTGTTGAGAAATTTTTGATTCTGTAAATCTGCTCAGAAGCAAGATTTTGCTTCAGAAATGCGTTATATGGCAGAATCTAGCACCATATACATCATATTTTGTGTTTTTAGAGTGCTATTCGCAGTTTTACAAACTTTGGAAAAAGTCAAAATCACGCTTTTCCGGGCAGATTTTCACGATCAAAAAGTTCATATTCCTATTCAGGAACTCATAATATGTATGAATCCATCAACAAAAACATCATATCTCGTGTTTTCAGAGCGCTATCTGCAGTTATATGAAGTTTGAAATAAGTCAAAACTACCACATTCTCAGCGGTCTCAAAGTATCGCAAATCACATAAATCTATCCAATACAACATAATACGCATGAATCTGTCCTCAAATGCACAAAATTCTGCGTTTCCAGCGAGTTATCAGCGTTTTTTCTGAGTTTCGTTGAGAAATTTTTGATTCTGTAAATCTGCTCAGAAGCAAGATTTTGCTTCAGAAATGCGTTATATGGCAGGAATCTAGCATCAAATACATCATATTTTGTGTTTTTAAAGTGCTATTCGCAGTTTTACAAACTTTTGAATAAGTCGAAATCAAGCTTTTCCGGGCAGATTTTCACGATCAAAAAGTTCATATTCCTATTCAGGAACTCATAGTATGTATGAATCCATCAACAAAAACATCGTTTCTCGTGTTTTCAGAGCGCTATCTGCAGTTATATGAAGTTTGAAATAAGTCAAAATTACCACATTCTCAGCGGTTTCAAAGTATCGCAAATCACATGAATCTATCCAATACAACATAATACGCATGAATCCGTCCTCAAATGCACAAAATTCTGCGTTTCCAGCGAGTTATCAGCGTTTTTTCTGAGTTTCGTTGAGAAATTCTTGATTCTGTGAATCTGCTCAGAAGCAAGATTTTGCTTCAGAAATGCGTTATATGGCAGAATCTAGCACCAAATACATCATATTTCGTGTTTTTAGAGTGCTATCCGCAGTTTTACAAACTTTGGAATAAGTCGAAATCACGCTTTTCCGGGCAGATTTTTACGATCAAAAAATTCATATTCCTATTCAGGAACTCATAATATGTATGAATTCATCAACAAAGACATCGTATCTCGTGTTTTCAGAGCGCTATCTGCAGTTTTATGAAGTTTGAAATAAGTCAAAATTACCACATTCTCAGCGTTTCAAAGTATCGCAAATCACAAAATCTATCCAATACAACATAATACGCATGAATCCGTCCTCAAATGCACAAAATTCTGCGTTTCCAGCGAGTTATCAGCGTTTTTTCTGAGTTTCGTTTGAGAAATTTCTGATTCTGTGAATCTGCTCAGAAGCAAGATTTTGCTTCAGAAATGCGTTATATGGCAGAATCTAGCACCAAATACATCATATTTCGTGTTTTGAGAGTGCAATTCAGAGTTTTACAAACTTTGGAATAAGTCGAAATCACGCTTTCCCGGGCAGATTTTCACGATCAAAAAAGTTCATATTCCTATTCAGGAACTCATAATATGTATGAATCCATCAACAAAAACATCGTATCCCGTGTTTTCAGAGCGCTATCTGCAGTTAAATGAAGTTTGAAAATAAGTCAAAATTACCACATTCTCAGCGGTTTCAAAGTATCGCAAATCACATAAATCTATCCAATACAACATAATACGCATGAATCTGTCCTCAAATGCACAAAATTTTGCGTTTCCAGCGAGTTATCAGCGTTTTTTCTGAGTTTCGTTGAGAAATTTTTTATTCTGTAAATCTGCTCAAAAGCAAGATTTTGCTTCAGAAATGCGTTATATGCAGAATCTAGCACCAAATACATCATATTTCGTGTTTTTAGAGTGCTATTCGCAGTTTTACAAACTTTGGAATAAGTCGAAATCACGCTTTTCCGGGCAGATTTTCACGATCAAAAAGTTTATATTCCTATTCAGGAACTCATAATATGTATGAATCCATCAACAAAAACATCGTATCTCGTGTTTTCAGAGCGCTATCTGCAGTTATATGAAGTTTGAAATAAGTCAAAATTACCACATTCTCAGCGGTTTCAAAGTATCGCAAATCACATAAATCCATCCAATACAACCTGATACGCATGAATCCGTCCTCAAATGCACAAAATTCTGCGTTTCCAGCGAGTTATCAGCGTTTTTTTCTGAGTTTCGTTGAGAAATTTTTTGATTCTGTAAATCTGCTCAGAAGCAAGATTTTGCTTCAGAAATGCGTTATATGGCAGAATCTAGCACCAAATACATCATATTTCGTGTTTTTAGAGTGCTATTCGCAGTTTTACAAACTTTGGAATAAGTCGAAATCACGCTTTTCCGGGCAGATTTTCACGATCAAAAAGTCCTTATTCCTATTCAGGAACTCATAATATGTATGAATCCATCAACAAAAACATCGTATCTCGTGTTTTCAGAGCGCTATCTGCAGTTATATGAAGTTTGAAATAAGTCAAAATTACCACATTCTCAGCGGTTTCAAAGTATCGCAAATCACATAAATCTATCCAATACAACATAATACGCATGAATCCGTCCTCAAATGCACAAATTCTGCGTTTCCAGCGAGTTATCAGCGTTTTTTCTGAGTTTCGTTGAGAAATTTTTGATTCTGTAAATCTGCTTAGAAGCAAGATTTTGCTTCAGAAATGCGTTATATGGCAGAATCCAGCACCAAATACATCATATTTCGTGTTTTGAGAGTGCAATTCGCAGTTTTACAAACTTTGCAATAAGTCGAAATCACGCTTGCCCGGGCAGAATTTTCACGATCAAAAAGGTAATATTCCTATTCAGGAACTCATAATATGTATGAATCCATCAACAAAAACATCGTATCCCGTGTTTTCAGAGCGCTATCTGCAGTTAAATGAAGTTTGAAATAAGTCAAAATTACCACATTCTCAGCGGTTTCAAAGTATCGCAAATCACATAAATCTATCCAATACAACATAATACGCATGAATCTGTCCTCAAATGCACAAAATTCTGCGTTTCCAGCGAGTTATCAGCGTTTTTTCTGAGTTTCGTTGAGAAATTTTTTGATTCTGTAAATCTGCTCAGAAGCAAGATTTTGCTTCAGAAATGCGTTATATGGCAAAATCTAGCACCAAATACATCATATTTCGTGTTTTTAGAGTGCTATTCGCAGTTTTACAAACTTTGGAGTAAGTCGGAATCACGCTTTTCCGGGCAGATTTTCACGATCAAAAAGTTCATATTCCTATTCAGGAACTCATAATATGTATGAATCCATCAACAAAAACATCGTATCTCGTGTTTTTCAGAGCGCTATCTGCAGTTATATGAAGTTTGAAATAAGTCAAAATTACCACATTCTCAGCGGTTTCAAAGTATCGCAAATCACATAAATCTATCCAATACAACATAATACGCATGAATTCGTCCTCAAATGCACAAAATTCCGCGTTTCCAGCGAGTTATCAGCGTTTTTTCTGAGTTCGTTGAGAAATTTTTGATTTTGTAAATCTGCTCAGAAGTAAGATTTTGCTTCAGAAATGGCGTTATATGGCAGAATCTAGCACCAAATACATCATATTTCGTGTTTTTAGAGTGCTATTCGCAGTTTTACAAACTTTGGAATAAGTCGAAATCACGCTTTTCCGGGCAGATTTTCACGATCAAAAAGTTCATATTCCTATTCAGGAACTCATAATATGTATGAATCCATCAACAAAGACATCGTATCTCGTGTTTTCAGAGCGCTATCTGCAGTTATATGAAGTTTGAAATAAGTCAAAATTACCACATTCTCAGCGGTCTCAAAGTATCGCAAATCACATAAATCTATCCAATACAACATAATACGCATGAATCTGTTCCCAAATGCACAAAATTCTGCGTTTCAAGCGAGTTATCAGCGTTTTTTCTGAGTGTCGTTGAGAAATTTTTGATTCTGTAAATCTGCTCAGAAGCAAGATTTTGCTTCAGAAATGCGTTATATGGCAGAATCTAGCACCAAATACATCATATTTCGTGTTTTTAGAGTGCTATTCGCAGTTTTACAAACTTTGGAATAAGTCAAAATCACGCTTTTCCGGGCAGATTTTCACGATCAAAAAGTTCATATTCCTATTCAGGAACTCATAATATGTATGAATCCATCAACAAAAACATCGTATCTCGTGTTTTCAGAGCGCTATCTGCAGTTATATGAAGTTTGAAATAAGTCAAAATTACCACATTCTCAGCGGTTTCAAAGTATCGCGAATCACATAAATCTATCCAATACAACCTGATACGCATGAATCTGTCCTCAAATGCACAAAATTTTGCGTTTCCAGCGAGTTATCAGCGTTTTTTCTGAGTTTCGGTTGAGAAATTTTTGATTCTGTAAATCTGATCAGAAGCAAGATTTTGCTTCAGAAATGCGTTATATGGCAGAATCTAGCACCAAATACATCATATTTCGTGTTTTTAGAGTGCTATTCGCAGTTTTACAAACTTTGGAATAAGTCGAGATCACGCTTTCCCGGGCAGATTCTCACGATCAAAAAGTTCATATTCTTATTCAGGAACTCATAATATGTATGAATCCATCAACAAAACATCGTATCCCGTGTTTTCAGAGCGCTATCTGCGGTTAAATGAAGTTTGAAATAAGTCAAAATCACCACATTCTCAGCGGTTTCAAAGTATCGCAAATCACATAAATCTATCCAATACAACATAATACGCATGAATCTGTCCTCAAATGCACAAAATTCTGCGTTTCCAGCGAGTTATCAGCGTTTTTTCTGAGTTTCGTTGAGAAATTTTTTATCCTGTAAATCTGCTCAGAAGCAAGATTTTGCTTCAGAAATGCGTTATATGGCAGAATCTAGCACCAAATACATCATATTTCGTGTTTTTAGAGTGCTATTCGCAGTTTTACAAACTTTGGAATAAGTCGAAATCACGCTTTTCCGGGCAGATTTTCACGATCAAAAAGTTCATATTCCTATTCAGGACTCATAATATGTATGAATCCATCAACAAAAACATCGTATCTCGTGTTTCAGAGCGCTATCTGCAGTTATATGAAGTTTGAAATAAGTCAAAATTACCACATTCTCAGCGGTTTCAAAGTATCGCAAATCACATAAATCTATCCAATACAACCTGATACGCATAGATCTGTCCTCAAATGCACAAAATTCTGCGTTTCCAGCAAGTTATCAGCGTTTTTTCTGAGTTTCGTTGAGAAATTTCTGATTCTGTAAATCTGCTCAGAAGCAAGATTTTGCTTTAAAAATGCGTTATATGGCAGAATCTAGCACCAAATACATCATATTTCGTGCTTTTAGAGTGCTATTCGCAGTTTTACAAACTTTGGAGTAAGTCGAAATCACGCTTTTCCGGGCAGATTTTACGATTAAAAAGTTCATATTCTTATTCAGGAACTCATAATATGTATGAATCCATCAACAAAAACATCGTATCTCGTATTTTCAGAGCGCTATCTGCAGTTATATGAGTTTGAAATAAGTCAAAATTACCACATTCTCAGCGGTTTCAAAGTATCGCAAATCACATAAATCTATCCAATACAACATAATACGCATGAATCTGTCTCCAAATGAACAAAATTCTGCGTTTCCCAGCGAGTTATCAGCGTTTTTTCTGAGTTTCGTTGAGAAATTTTTGATTCTGTTAATCTGCTCAGAAGCAAGATTTTACTTTAGAAATGCGTTATATGGCAGAATCTAGCACCAAATACATCATATTTCGTGTTTTTAGAGTGCTATTCGCAGTTTTACAAACTTTGGAATAAGTCGAAATCACGCTTTTCCGGGCAGATTTTCACGATCAAAAAGTTCATATTCCTATTCAGGACTCATAATATGTATGAATCCATCAACAAAGACATCGTATCTCGTGTTTTCAGAGCGCTATCTGCAGTTATATTAAGTTTGAAATGAGTCAAAATTACCACATTCTCAGCGGTTTCAAAGTATCGCAAATCACATAAATCTATCCAATACAACATAATACGCATGAATCTGTTCTCAAATGCACAAAATTCTGCGTTTCAAGCGAGTTATCAGCGTTTTTTCTGAGTTTCGTTGAGAAATTTTTGATTCTGTAAATCTGCTCAGAAGCAAGATTTTGCTTCAGAAATGCGTTATATGGCAGAATCTAGCACCAAATACATCATATTTCGTGTTTTTAGAGTGCTATTCGCAGTTTTACAAACTTTGGAATAAGTCGAAATCACGCTTTTCCGGGCAGATTTTCACGATCAAAAAGTTCATATTCCTATTCACGAACTTATAATATGTATGAATCCATCAACAAAAACATCGTATCTCGTGTTTTCAGAGCGCTATCTGCAGTTATATGAAGTTTGAAATAAGTCAAAATTACCACATTCTCAGCGGTTTCAAAGTATCGCAAATCACATAAATCTATCCAATACAACCTGATACGCATGAATCTGTCCTCAAATGCACAAAATTCTGCGTTTCCAGCGAGTTATCAGCGTTTTTTCTGAGTTTCGTTGAGAAATTTTTGATTCTGTAAATCTGCTCAGAAGCAAGATTTTGCTTCAGAAATGCGTTATATGGCAGAACCTAGCACCAAATACATCATATTTCGTGTTTTTAGAGTGCAATTCGCAGTTTTACAAACTTTGGAATAAGTCGGAATCACGCTTTTCCGGCAGATTTTCACGATAAAAAAGTTCATATTCCTATTCAGGAACTCATAATATGTATGAATTCATCAAAAAAACATCGTATCTCGTGTTTTCAGAGCGCTATCTGCAGTTATATGAAGTTTGAAATAAGTCAAAATTACCACATTCTCAGCGGTTTCAAAGTATCGCAAATCACATAAATCTATCCAATACAACATAATACGCATTAATCCTTCCTCAAATGCACAAAATTCTGCGTTTCCAGCAAGTTATCAGCGATTTTTCTGAGTTTCGTTGAGAAATTTTCGATTCTGTAAATCTGCTCAGAAGCAAGATTTTGCTTCAGAAATGCGTTAAATGGCAGAATCTAGCACCAAATACATCATATTTCGTGTTTTTAGAGTGCTATTCGCAGTTTTACAAACTTTGGAATAAGTCGAAATCACGCTTTTCCGGGCAGATTTTCACGATCAAAAGTTCATATTCCTATTCAGGAACTCATAATATGTATGAATCCATCAACAAAAACATCGTATCTCGTGTTTTCAGAGCGCTATCTGCAGTTATATGAAGTTTGAAATAAGTCAAAATTACCACATTCTCAGCGGTTTCAAAGTATCGCAAATCACATAAATCTATCCAATACAACCTGATACGCATGAATCTGTCCTCAAATGCACAAAATTTTGCGTTTCCAGCGAGTTATCAGCGTTTTTTCTGAGTTTCGTTGAGAAATTTTTGATTCTGTAAATCTGATCAGAAGCAAGATTTTGCTTCAGAAATGCGTTATATGGCAGAATCTAGCACCAAATACATCATATTTCGTGTTTTTAGAGTGCTATTCGCAGTTTTACAAACTTTGGAATAAGTCGAGATCACGCTTTCCCGGGCAGATTCTCACGATCAAAAAGTTCATATTCTTATTCAGGAACTCATACAT
>CAXDIG010000249.1:15000-17500 GCA_963989225.1 Dromius quadrimaculatus | reverse complement strand
ACTCGGAAAATCGGGGGTTTTTCCGGGTGGATTAGGTAGCTGGAGGGTTGCTCTAGCTGTTTAGCGCAAAAAAGTTTTGAGCTCGATTTGCGGTGGTAGCATAGGGTTGTTTTCGTTCCGGTTTCCGGCTCGCCGGGTAAACCGAGAGCGAGGATGGCCAGTATGGAGGAAGATGTCGCGGTGCCTGGCACAAGTGGCGTGAACACCGCAAGGAAGCGCAAAAGGGTAGGGGAAGAGGCGAATGTCGATTTTTACACGGAGTTTAAGACGAAAATGGACTTAGTGTTTAAAACAATGGATGGGTTGTCGAAAGTAACAAAAAGCGAGTTGACGGTTATGACGAAGCAGTTGCGGGATGTGGAGGCAGCATTTGACGAGCTCTTGCTCAGTCATATGCATATGGAGGGGAGAATATATGAGCGCTCTAATGTCGAAGAGGTTATCAAATCGTGGCCAGCGTTGATAAAGGAGCAGAGAGCTGTGGAAGTGAGGGAACCGGAGTCAGTTGTAGTAGGTGGGGCTGCTCCAAAAAACCAGAGTTTAGGAAGGCAAGCTACGCGGTTATTGTACGGGGTGAAAATGAGCTTTCGGCGGACGCGGTAAAAGAGAGGGTTTTGAATGAGGTACGTGCGTCGGTGAAGGACCTGAAGGTTAGCGCTGTACGGCGGGTTAGAAACGGGGTGGCCATCGAGACAACGTGTGTCGGGGACACACAAAGGCTCAAGGAGTGTGAGGCTTTTAAAGCAGTAGGGCTGAAAGTTGAGGATCCTAGGAAGGTAGGACCAAAGGTGATAATTTACAATGTGCCGGAGTACTTAAAAGATGAGGAAATGATGTTAGACATCTATGAGAAAAACCTGGAAGGGATTGTAGGGCGAGACGAATATAAACAGAGGACGAGGTTGATAAGTAGGAATAAGGGGACGGCTATTATTGAAGTGCCTCTGAAGGTTAGAGAAGTTTTATTAAGGAGGGAAATAGTTTACATGGGATGGAGCGGTTGTAGGGTACGGGAGATAGACGTCGTACAGCGCTGCTTCAGATGCTACGGAGTAGGACACATGGCGAAAGGGTGTAGTTTGAAGGAGGATGTATGTAGGAAATGTGGTATAGAGGGACACAAGGGCGTAGATTGTAAGAGCACCGAGGATTGTAGGAACTGTAAGGTGAAGGGTAAGCCATCGAATCATTCGATATTTAGTAGGGATTGTCCGGTTTACGCGGAGGCGGTTAGAAGGGCTAGGGGGCGTATAACTGAAGATTAATGTTTAGGATCTTGCAACTTAATTGCGGTAGGGGTCGCGAGGTCATGTCTGATCTGGGGCAGGGATTACTTAGGGATGGGATTAATGTGGCGGTAATTCAGGAGCCGTATTTTTGTCGAGGTCGCGTTCGTGGATTACCGTCGACAATGCGGATCTATGCGTGTGCTGGCGAGGGGATGGCAAAGGCAGCAGTTGTTGTCAACGATGAGCAGCTTGATGTTTTGTTAATCCCCGAGTTGGTAACAAGTACTTCCGTTTGTGTTAGTGTTTCCGGTCCGTTGGGTAGATTTTTTGTTTGTTCAATTTATTGTCAATTTGGGGGGGATATCAGGCATGACCTGGGATACCTTGACAGGGTGCTCGACGCTGCGGGCGCATGCCCACTGTTTGTGGGCATGGATGCCAATGCGGTATCACCCTTATGGTTCAGTAAGGGTGAGCACCGATACGGCGAAAAGGTCCAGCGTGGGCAACTGCTTGAGGATCTCATCGTGGGGCGTGATTTGTCGGTTTTAAATTGTCCATCGGAGTTCTTTACGTTTTGTGCGCGGGGTGGTGCGAGTGACATCGACGTGTCGTTGTGTAATCGCGCGGGTGTTCGTGTTTTTGACTGGTTGTGGGAAGTTAGGCCCAGTTGGTGCCTTTCTGAACACAACGCAGTACTGGTCACAGTGAGTCGTGCTACTGTGAGTCAGCGTGTAGTGGCGAGTTTGCCTAGGTGGTCAACAAAGAATGCCGACTGGCGGTACTATGAGGAAGTACTCTGTGAGAAGGTGGACGTGGGCTTAGCTGACTTTACTGACATGGGCACCAACGAGCAAGTGACAACACTTGATCGTTGGATCGTACAGACGAACGACTTTGTATTAAAACGGAAGACGCAACGGAATAGACCGAGGCAGGTACGGTGGTGGACTGACGAACTGACGGCCTTGAGAAGTGAATCTCGACGGAAACGTCGACTATTTCAAATAGCTCGACGGGACCAGAGAGAGGATCTTCAAAGGAGACATGAGGACTACAGGGACAGTGCTACACGGTACAAGCGTAAGCTTAAGGACGAGAAAGATCAGAACTGGAGAGACTTTGTGAAAGAGCAGGGTGCTTCCGATCCCTGGGGTACGCTTTACCGTATCTGCAGGGAGGGAAAAGGACGGACAGACCTTCCACGGTTCAGGACAGGTGACAGAGTGGCGGAATCATGGGAAGACAGTGCGGGTATTTTATTGGACCAT
>CAXDIG010000249.1:2500-10000 GCA_963989225.1 Dromius quadrimaculatus | reverse complement strand
TGATTATTAATAATATTATCAATATTATCATTTTATTTTTTTTTTTATCATTAATACTTTTTTTAAAGATTGAGTTGAATTTTTTTTTTGCGTTTTCCCAAATATCTTTATCGCAGGCAATGGCTTGTTCACCGTGTATTGTGTGTAAACGTGAGAATAGACATAATATGCGTGTATTATGTGAAGATGGAGGGAGGGGCGAAAAGAGTGTCCATGTCTACCTATAACACCTAAAAAATAATTAAAATATTCATATAAATTAACAAAAAAAAAGGAATAATTTATTTTTATTTTTCCCAAATATCTTTATCGCAAGCAATGGAGCGTTGACCAATATTGTGTGTATATTGAAAATTGATGTATAATATGCATGTGAAATAAGTTAAGCTGAACGGGTAAAGTGTGTGTTTATAACTACTAATATTACTTTTGAAACAATAATAATTTTTATAAAAATTAAATTTAAAAAGAGAAGAGAAAAAATATTCTATATTTTCCCAAATATCTTTATCGCAAGCAATGGCTTGTTGACCGTATTATGTGTATATTGAAAATATACATATAATTATAATGCATGTGAGTAAAAGTGAAGGTGTATAGGTAAAGAGTGTTGTTTATGACTACTTATATTACATTTGAGACAATTATAATTTACATGATAGTTAAAAAAAAGCCCAAAATTTTTTTTTGTATTTTCCCAAATATCTCTATCGCAACCAATGGTTTGATGAACGTATTGTGTGTAAACTGGAAATATATGTTTTCATATACTATTTGACGATGTAAAATTCCTATTGAGATATGTTTATATCGTCAAATCATTATGAATTCAATTTGACGATGTAAAATATAAAATATTTTTTTTTTTTTTTTTACATTGTCATTTCACTATACGACGATGTAAAATTAAAAAAGATTTTATATCGTCAAATCATCAAAAATTCAATTTGACGATGTAAAATATTGATAAATTTTATTTTACATTGTCATTTCAATGTATGACGATGTAAAATTATAAATGATCTTTTTTACATTGTCATTTCACACTACATGACGATGTAAAATAAAAAAAAAATTTATATCGTCAAATCGTTGGAAATTCAATTTGACGATGTAAGATATTCATAAATTTTATTTTACATTGTCATCTCAATATATGACGAAGTAAAATTAAAAAAAATTTTATATCGTCAAATCTAATGAATTCAATTTGACGATGTAAAATTTTGAATAATTTTTTTACATTGTCATTTCACTATATGACGATGTAAAATTAAAAAAGATTTTATATCGTCAAATCATCAAAAATTCAATTTGACGATGTAAAATATTGATAAATTTTATTTTACATTGTCATTTCAATGTATGACGATGTAAAATTATAAATGATCTTTTTTACATTGTCATTTCACACTACATGACGATGTAAAATACAAAAAAAATTTTATATCGTCAAATCGTTGGAAATTCAATTTGACGATGTAAGATATTCATAAATTTTATTTTACATTGTCATCTCAATATATGACGAAGTAAAATTAAAAAAAATTTTATATCGTCAAATCATAATGAATTCAATTTGACGATGTAAAATTTTGAATAATTTTTTTTACATTGTCATTTCACTATATGACGATGTAAAATAAAAAAAAATTTTATATCGTCAAATCGTTAAAAACTCAAATAGACGATGTAAAATATTAATAAATTTTATTTTACATTGTCATTTCAATATATGACGATGTAAAATAAGAAAAAATTTTACATCGTCAAATCATTATGAATTCAATTTGACGATGTGAAATTCTAAATGATTTTTTTTATATTGTCATTTCACTATATGACGATGTAAAATTAAAAAGAAATTTTATATCGTCAAATCGTTAAAAACTTAAATTGACGATGTAAAATTTTGATAAATTTTATTTTACATTGTCATCTCAATATATGACGAAGTAAAATTAAAAAAAATTTTATATCGTCAAATCATAATGAATAAATAATATGACGATGTAAAATTAAAAAAAATTTTATATCGTCAAATAGGTAAAAATTTAATTTAACGATGTAAAATACTAATAAATGCAAATAAATTAGTGTATAATTGATTTTCTATCGGTAACCTGACCATTGATCGCCGGTATAATATATTTTACCGTAGCTTCAATAATTTTTGGGTCAAATATGACATGGTTTGTACTATAAGGTAAGTATATGTTTTAAAAAAATTTTATTCAGTCAATTTGTTTTGAATACTATTTGACGATGTAAAATTTGAATTATTATTAATTTTAAATTGTGATATTTTATGTGACGATATAAAATTTCAATTGGAAAAAAAAAAAATTTAATTTATATTTCATATTATCAAATAAATTTGGTGTATATTTGATATTTTATTGGCAACCTAATCATTGAACGCCAGTATAAAATATTTTACCGTAGCTTCAATAATTTTTGGGTCAAATATGACATGGTTTGTACTATAAGGTAAGTATGTTGTAAATGTTTTTGCATAATTTTATAGTGTCGATAATATTTGTGAATATAGATATTTGGGTACAAAATAAATTATATAAATCCATAATATTACTTGAATTAGTGAAATTTTAACAAAATTAATAAAAATAGTTTTATAGTGTCGAATAATAAAAAAATTTTCATATATATTATTTGACGATATAAAAATATTAAAAGATTTTATATTGTCATATATTATATATATATATATATATATATATATATATATATAGTGTTAATTTATGGTTGTCAATTCATTACAAGGGTTAAAATATAATTTGGATATTTTATCGGCCACCTATCCATTACCTACCGGTATTATATATGTTACCGTGATGATAAGTATTTTTGTGTCAAATTTGACCTGATATGTATTATAGGATGATAGCTGTGTAACTCAAATGTTCAAGATATATATATTTTTATAAATTATGTTCATATATGAGTTCACATTACAGCTAGTAGGTTATGAAATTATTATAATATAAATTTTCTTTATTTAATCTATATTTTCATGTCAATACCTACGTATCATCTAGTATCAAGTATATTTATCTTATATATATTATTTTATTATATTACTTGATGCGATAACACAAATCATATTTATATATTTAAATTTTAATAATGGAATATTATGCTTTGTGGAGTGAGTTTTGTTGTGGTATTTATTTATACATATCTAACATTAACAGAATTAATGGATTTATATATTTTGATGATGATATCTATATCCTATATGTTCTGGCTCACTATTTATGTATCCCCTACATACATGATATAATAATTATTATTATTATGGTAGTGATATCATGTTGAATTTATGGATACAGGGAACTTAGTAGGAGTGAAATATTATCCGGAGGGTTCTTTGATTATATATGTGAAATGTTGTGTCTGTTGGTAGAGGTTAGTAAGAATGAAATAATATTTCTTTCCGAAAGCTTTTCGCAATCTAGTTAGCAACAAGTAACATATTTTATTGAATATTTCATCATCTATTATTACTACCATATTAAAAATAAAAAATACTAAATATATATATTATTATATTATTATAAAAGAAAATGTAGTATTTTGTGTAATATGGGATGTATCATTATATAATAATACTTACGTACGAGATACATCTTAACACATTAAATTATTTATATAATATGAAGCAAATAATTATATTGCGAATAATATTTATAATATAATAATGGAACATTCGCTTATTGAATTTATATTTGGCTTTTATATTATTATTGTGTAACAGGATATACGTCCACTGACTTACGCACGTTAATCCTAACACGTTAAATTATATATTTTTTATATATATAAGGCATATCTCAGGAAGAATAATAATTATAAAAATTATATTATATGGTTATTTTTTGTTTTTCCTGAAATATGGCGTGGTCAACAGCATATTTGCGGGTGAACGTTTTCATACGTATGACTCTTATGCAAATAATATAAAATAAAAAAATCCTATAAGTTCTATTATAGGTAATTTACAACAACTTACAACATACCGAGTGAGAATATGTTTATTTAAACTATTTTTTTAATAGTAGAAAAATAAACAATAATACGTTATTTTTACAAAGACGCTAATTTATCTAGCGATGAATTTTATAAAGAGTAAAGTGATATCAAATGAAATATATTTGGGACATTATGACCCGTAAATTTTGGTCAATTGTGTGACCAGTTGTCTGCAATAAATTTTGTAGACTGTAAACTCTTATATATTATTAGTCAAATGTGTGACTAGTTGTCTGCAATATTTTGTAGACTGTAAACTCTTATAAATTTATACTATGTTATAAATATAGAAAATATTTTATTATATTTTCTTGAACTGTTATTAATAAATATATACTTATTTTTATATAAATAATATATAAAACAGTTCCCTGGTTGATCCTGCCAGTAGTCATATGCTTGTCTCAAAGATTAAGCCATGCATGTCTAAGTACAAACTATATTAAAGTGAAACCGCGAAAGGCTCATTAAATCAGTTATGGTTCCTTAGATCGTACCACAATTACTTGGATAACTGTGGTAATTCTAGAGCTAATACATGCAAACAGAGCTCTGACCGGAGACGGAAGGAGTGCTTTTATTAGATCAAAACCAATCGGCGTCGGTAGCGTTTAGGCGTTATCGTTCGTCGCTCAATAAATGGTGAATCTGAATAACTTTATGCTGATCGCATGGTCTTGTACCGGCGACGCATCTTTCAAATGTCTGCCTTATCAACTGTCGATGGTAGGATCTGCGCCTACCATGGTTGTAACGGGTAACGGGGAATCAGGGTTCGATTCCGGAGAGGGAGCCTGAGAAACGGCTACCACATCCAAGGAAGGCAGCAGGCGCGCAAATTACCCACTCCCGGCACGGGGAGGTAGTGACGAAAAATAACGATACGGGACTCATCCGAGGCCCCGTAATCGGAATGAGTACACTTTAAATCCTTTAACAAGGACCAATTGGAGGGCAAGTCTGGTGCCAGCCGCCGCGGTAATTCCAGCTCCAATAGCGTATATTAAAGTTGTTGCGGTTAAAAAGCTCGTAGTTGAATTTGTGTCCCGCACTGTCGGTTCACCGCCCGCGGTGCTAACTGGCATGATTGTGGGACGTCCTGCCGGTGGATGTAAGTGAGAGATTTCGGTCTTTTGCACATCCGACTTATAAATCCTGTCGCGGTGCTCTTAATTGAGTGTCGAGGCGGGCCGGCACGTTTACTTTGAACAAATTAAAGTGCTCAAAGCAGGCTAATTAATGCCTGAATAATTAGTGCATGGAATAATGGAACAGGACCTTGGTTCTATTTTGTTGGTTTTCGGAACCCCAAGGTAATGATTAATAGGGACAGGTGGGGGCATTCGTATTGCGACGTTAGAGGTGAAATTCTTGGATCGTCGCAAGACGGACTAAAGCGAAAGCATTTGCCAAAAATGTTTTCATTAATCAAGAACGAAAGTCAGAGGTTCGAAGGCGATCAGATACCGCCCTAGTTCTGACCATAAACGATGCCAGCTAGCGATCCGCCAAAGTTCCTCCGATGACTTGGCGGGCAGCTTTCGGGAAACCAAAGCTTTTGGGTTCCGGGGGAAGTATGGTTGCAAAGCTGAAACTTAAAGGAATTGACGGAAGGGCACCACCAGGAGTGGAGCCTGCGGCTTAATTTGACTCAACACGGGAAACCTCACCAGGCCCAGACACTGGAAGGATTGACAGATTGAGAGCTCTTTCTTGATTCAGTGGGTGGTGGTGCATGGCCGTTCTTAGTTGGTGGAGCGATTTGTCTGGTTAATTCCGATAACGAACGAGACTCTAGCCTACTAAATAGACGTTTCACTTACCAGTATCTCGAAGGCTCACATCTCTCGTTTCTTTACTGCACATCTCCAGCATTTCGGTGTTTGGTTGGTGTGTGGTGGGCGGGAGTTTGTGGTTTTTACTACTGGCGTACATATAATTCTTCTTAGAGGGACAGGCGGCTTCTAGCCGCACGAGATTGAGCAATAACAGGTCTGTGATGCCCTTAGATGTTCTGGGCCGCACGCGCGCTACACTGAAGGAATCAGCGTGTCTTCCCTGGCCGAAAGGTCCGGGTAACCCGCTGAACCTCCTTCGTGCTAGGGATTGGGGCTTGCAATTATTCCCCATGAACGAGGAATTCCCAGTAAGCGCGAGTCATAAGCTCGCGTTGATTACGTCCCTGCCCTTTGTACACACCGCCCGTCGCTACTACCGATTGAATGATTTAGTGAGGTCTTCGGACTGGTACGCGGTGATGTTTCGACATTACCGATGTCGCTGGGAAGATGACCAAACTTGATTATTTAGAGGAAGTAAAAGTCGTAACAAGGTTTCCGTAGGTGAACCTGCGGAAGGATCATTAACGTATTAAATATTAGTTAATACTTATATTTTATACCAAATCCTTATTTATGTATTATATTTACTAATACAAAAATATATCAAAAAGAAAAATTAAATTTATAATAAATTTTTTCTTTCCTTTCATACATATAATTAATAATATGTTATATATTTATTTTATGAAAGGTTTTCTTTTTTTTTTTATTATTATATATTTTAAATATATTTTACCATTCTTATGAAAAAGTATATGGTTGTAAAATATTCTATCATATTATGTATTTACACCATTATACAATATATTAATATATGGTATCTTTATATATTTAAATAAAAAATATATATTTTGCTTATATTAAATACTAAATGAATTATATAATTATTTTATGATACTATATTCATTTTAGTATTGTTAATATTATGAGCAAACAAGTAAAAAATATTTTGGTATTTTGGGTACCTACGTAACCAATATCTATTATATTAAAAAGCATTATTTATCTATATTTTTCATAATTGAAAATAGATGGATATATTTATAATATGCTTAAATATTATTATTTATGATATTTTTATATGTTACGGAAGTGTAATAAACATATATATTATAACATAAAAATATATAAGTTATAAATACTTATATATTATATTTATATGTTTCATTATACGTGGGTCGTAAAGGATTCTATCGCCCAAACCAAATAATTTACAATGATTGTGAACAACAAAAATGTAATATTTTTTGTGGAAGAGGTTTACAAAAAAAAAAATATCTATACATTTAATATGTTTTTTTTATATGTTATATGTTTGAAATGATTATTCTTACTGAGAACAATGAAAAATTTATAGAAAATTCTTATGGGTACTATATTATATTATAGAAAAATCCATTTGAATTTTATTATAACCTCAAATAGGCATTGTTCGTATTCAAGTAAAATATTATTATTATCATAGCAAACATTATATACATATATTTATAGAAAAGAATAATGTATAGACATGTGAATTTGATTATCTAATATATGTTTGATTAGTAATTATGTGTAATATATATATGTCATAATATATGTATATTTAAAATACAATATTATGGAT